>CAMZMU010000038.1:4862691-5128808 GCA_947311845.1 Poa pratensis
TCCAAAGAGGAAAGATAAGATGGGAAGCGTCTGCAGCTGTGTTGTGCCTAAATTGGCCTGGGAAACTGCAGAGAAACTTACATAGCACCGACCGTTCCAAAAGAGATGAATACCCCAGAAATATTGCTTCTCGCTTGATGCTGAAGGTGTGTATGTATCACAAGAGATTTGTGCATCCACCCCTATCTCTGAAAGCTACCACATTTTTCTGTATGTAGCTCGGTGTTGCTCTTGCTGTTGAAGTGTCTTCTTGGGAAATTTACTGGGAATGCTTCATCTGTAAGCAATGTTTTTTTTTCCAGATTGCGTTGAGAAGAAAATGAAGTTGAGGCTCTGCTGGTTTATGCTTTTTATGGCAATGTCACTTCATGAGAGCGGGCTGAAAGTGTGGAAGTTAACTTGCTGCTCGAGACGCGTGACAAAATTTGGAGATGAGGATTAAGTTGAATCCGGTCGAAGTATGTGAAGTAATTCAGAGCGGAGTTTGAAATACGGAAACTGGACATATATAATAAGAGCAGTGTGCATATAGCCTGGGGAGCGATCTATATTATGTAAATCAACGTATAGAGAGTTAAAGACACAAGTCAATTATTATCATACATACATATCCGCATTAATACCTACAAACTATGCCAATTACCATCATTCCAGTTTTCTCAGACCAAGTGAGACAATGATCAGATCATCCTTGCTACCATAACAAGTGCATTAAAAGGTTTCTCAGTACTGCTACCATAACACACGAAGATATCGGTACGTAAGATGCAAGGGCATCACTTCTTCATCAAGCCAACGACTAAACCCTCACTTGACAACCCAGTGACGGAGATATCTGCCTTGATGATGCAGTTTGATCCTTCAAGATAGCCACCGGACTTGCTCTTGAGAGTTTCTTGCAGGATAAAGTTGGGCCATCCCCAGCCATTGATACCAGGAAACACAAACCGGCCTGCGATCACAACATACTGATTAAGTAAGATCAACTGCAAGCTAGAAGTTGGCTATCATGGAGAAGCAAACCTTGATGTTTGTGGTTGTAGCGTTCTCCTATATGAATTTGGTTCAGGATGGTTAGTGTGAGTTCGATTACCCTCCCAGACTCGGAAGGGAGCTCATCCGGAGAATGCAGGTACAAGGACATGTATCTTGTGCTCCACTTGATACCACGTGGATACATCCTGATGTGCCTACGACAAGATGAATCCAGCATGTTAGGATCACAGATGCACATGATATATTTCCATAGAATCTTCACTCATCTAAACTTATACTTAAAATATAGTCGTTGGGTTCCATGATTGAGATAAGGGCAGCGTACTTTATCTGGAATACGTGAATATATGGAGCAACAAGAGAGCTTGTAACATGCATAAACATAGCATAAAACCAATACAATGTACACTAATTGATAACTATTGAGTGGAAAGTACCAATATTTTAGCCAAATTCTGACAAAGGCACGTGGGCGATGTACTTAAAGGTTCAAGAATAATATCTGCTGACGAAAATTATTCCCAGTGTTTCTGGAAGTATGAAATTGATGAATTAGGTTAACGCATATGACCAATGCATACCATTTATATCCGCCTACTTCGAACACAGGTGAAAGGACTGATGGCTTAAATGCCAAGGCAAAAAAGTCAGTTATGCTCCAGGTATAGGTCCCTTTGATGAACACCTCCTTCTGGGGGAAAGGATTCTGAGTTCTGATAGGCTTGTTTTGAAGCACAATAGAAAAAGGCTTCAATATAGGAGAATGGACCTTTGCATTCAATATCTTCACACCAAATACACAGCTGTCATCAACCAGAAATTCACACGAGTTCAACAATTCTGCAAGAGGAATCAAGCATTTCCTATCCGATTGTACATTCTTGAGATGGAAGACATAGCTAGCTGCTCATATGCAAGAGGTGAACGAATTAGAGATATGAAAACCTGTAGGTTTCAAAAATCCAAAGTATATATATGGTATAAAGCTTTGAACAGCAATATAAACAATTTATTTTATTTATAAATAAAAGTAAAACATATGCGCAACTAGCAGTGTTGAACAACAAATTAATACAAGCATATGTACTATATGGAATGTTGATAAAATCAGAATTGCCTCAACATTCAACACAAATTAGGGATTCCCCACTAATAGCTAGACAATAAAAACTATAAAAAAAATGTGAAAATCATTGGTCATATTTCAGCATACATTGTTGGAATATAGATATGATGGTCAATGCATCTCAAAATGTAGTGTGTTACCAGTCGGGTTTACAAAGCATAAATGAGTAAAGAATAAAGGACTCTCGGCTGTAATAAGATTGCTGTGCTAGAGAACTCAAGCTCATCAAAATTACCTTTGCGCCCGAAATATGTTCTGTTTGAGTGGTTGTAAATTGACAACTGGAACACTGCACTCAAGAAGTCACCTGGCTTGATACTGGTTTCGGCTAGCCCAAGACATAGAGCAACCTGTGGACTTCCAGCACCTACTTTTTTATGGTTTGGAGTCAGTGCCAAGTACCTGTAAGTGAATTAATGAGCAGAAAACTAAAACGGACTGAATATATCAAAGTCAGCACACGTGGCTGCCTAATTTCTTTGTTTCATATATTTCTACCGTCAGCTGGTGATTTCGTTCACTATGGAATTATTATTCGGACATGTTTTATGGCTGACCAACTATCGGTTTACATTATCAGTGTTTCAAATCTTATTTTTGTCAAGATACAACTAGTTCATATAGCTAATTGCTTTCATATGTTAGTGAGCGGGCTCCTGTGACTCCCTTAGTTTTGAAAGCTAAAATAAGAAATTCCATTCACAAGCTGAAAATATTCCACTTATACATTGTTGAAATATACTACAAGTATGCAAAGTCTCATGTAATGTTTAATAGCATTTTTTACAACTTTGACAGATTCATAGTCAATTCCAACAATACACGAGGACATTAATTTAGGATCTATGCATAAAGATGTAAGTGGAGCTCGATAGACGAAAAGCTACTCCTATTTTATGTCCAAGCAAATCAAATGTGTTGTTGAATCATGCCTGGACAGTATGCATCATACAGACATCTAAGGCGTCTTCTATTAACATCAAAGTTCTGTAACTATGATGCATACCACTTGTAGCCGCAGCAATCAAACAGAGGAGAGTAAGATGATATAGCTCCCCTCAATAGCTGAGCTGAGAAGCCACGAATCTTCCACGTATAAGCTGGTTGTGTTTCCGGCAAAACAGAATCTGGATTTTGCACACAATCTCAGAAATAGCTCAACATGAGAGAGGACAAAGACTATGTCCTGATCAAACTAAGAGGGAAGTGCAGAGTACAGGAATATTTGGTGGCTTTAATTAAGTCAAAACCGGGCTCATCTTGAGCCTATGGCGTAAAAATTTGCACTACACAATATAACGAACAGCCTGAATCTTGGTACGAAAAATAAACTATCTGTAGTAACAAGCCGGAAATAAATCCTTACTGCCACCGATAACACACGAGTTGCCCATAGACCTTGCACTTCTTCTCCCTGGGAATCCACTGCAAGTACGCATGCCATAGCCCATAGGAGTAAGAACTTTCACAGTTTTTGCACATTAGAAACAAAACAAGTTGAAAACCTTCAAGGGCAATGCAGATCTGATCATCTGAACCAAATAATTACCTGCAACAGAGGTAAGCAGTAAAAATCCTGCTCTGCAAGCTTGAAAGAAAAATACTCTAATCTCGATCGCGAATTAGAAAACCCCAAACATCCTTTCCAAAAATGGAAAGCCCCAAACCGACTAAGAGAGTTAGAACTTAGGATCTCAAAATATCCTCTTATGAAGCAAGCTAAGAGATCGCATAATCCCAAAGCTTCCACGATCCTGAAACAACTCGGGAACACAACGACCAGACCACCGCAAGTGGCAAGTTCTTCACTTCCCTTTTCTTCTTCCCAGTTCACCACTTCACCGCGTCATTAATTGCGATTTGGGGGAACATTCGGGCGAATCGGGAGGAAAAAGCGGAGAGAAGGGAAAGATTTGCATACCTAGCTCGCAGACCTGGTGGTGCCTTCCGTCTTCTCGCCGGTCTGGGTGGCTTGGTCCTTGGATGAAAGAGGGTTTTATGGCGGAGGCGCAGGGCCGCAGGGGAGATGCTTCCACTCTGCTCACTCTGTTCGATTTCGTCCGCCAAGTAATGTACTGCACAGGGGCAAAAGAGTCCATTTAGACGGGGACATGTACACGGGGAAAGAAGGTATCAGAGTATCAGACCTCCTAGTTGACACGAAAGAGGGAGATAAGGATAAGAGATCTTTATTTTCTCTTAGCTAAGAGTTGATTTTGTAAGTTAAAGGCAAGAACATGGGATTTCGTTTTTCCACCACACTTCCTTTTAGTTATTTTTTGTTCATCAGACAATTCTATATGTATGCGAGCATAAATAGCTCTATTTTGTAGTTGCTGCACAAATACATATATTTTGTTTCACCAAATGTTAATATGTCGTTAAATCAATTTTGTCAACCTCTGAACCGAAGTTACAGACATGTGACATGCTTTTCAGAATTATTTACATGTATCTGCATTCTGCAATGTTCTTGGTCCTATAGTAGACCTGGCCATGGGCAGCCCGGCCCGGACGGGCCGACGTGACCTGGAAATCTCGGGCCAGGCCGGCCTTGCACATCGGGTCAGGCTCGGGCCTGAATATCGGGCCCGATACACAGGTCGGGCTGGGATCGGGCTTAACGAAAACGTAAAATCAGCAGGGATCGGGTCGGGCCGGGCCTAGTCGGGCTGGATCCAGCCTTTATGGCAGTCGACGCGGAAAGAGTCCCCATACCTACTGAACCAGCCGGGGCGCTGATGACGCTAGGTACCTACCTCAGAACAATCGAACCTCCTGCAGGAGACCCAAAGAGGGATCAGCACCTCCAACTGTACAAGCAACTGGCGATATCAGCAAAAGCCATACAGCCACCACAAGCAACTCCAAGGAGAGATACAGATCGGGACCGCCGCAGTCGAAGCCCTCGAGGAGGGAGCAGTCGAAAAGGCTCACGCCGTCGCCGCTCCAGCAGAAGCCGCTCTAGGAGATCATACAGCAGCAGCTCAGACTCGGAAGCAGAAATCGGACCCTGCGGAGCGCTGTGCTTCACTCGATGAATACGGGAGGCTCGTATGCCAAAGAAGTTCTCGCTAGCTACCACGCCCAAATTCAACTGCAAACAAGAGCCATCAGGCTGGCTAGAAGACTACAGGCTGGCAGTCGGATGTCAGCGCGGCACTACAACCACAGCCATGCAGTACATACAACTCATGATGGAAGGAACAACTCGCGATTGGCTCAAATCACTACCCGAATCATACTACGATTCGTGGGAACATTTCAGAGATTTTCATCAAATACTTCGAACCTCTATGCGAGCGCCCCAAAACTTTGAAGAATTCGAACCTGCAAGCAAAAGTCAGATGAATCTCTGAGATCATACATACGGCGATGGACCGCCATCCGCAACTCGGTAGGCAACGTATCAGAAGATAGGGCAATCGATGCCTTCAAAAACGGACTCTGGAGAGAAGACTTCAAAGAGACACTTGGTCGAGAAAATCCAAGGTCGATGGCGGCGCTCATGGTACTCGCAACAAAGTGGGTGGATGGAGAAGACTCCGTACGAGGCACTCGACCCGCTTCTTCACATGAAAACCACGAGAGTGGTAGTCGAGACCGCAGAGATAGCTACAGAGATGATCGGAGGCGCAAACGCAAGCATCGTTATCACGATGACGACCACCCAAGCTTCATCGTAGCAGGCTTTGTCCAGCCACGGGACAACCGCGACCAGGCTGACAGACGACCCGACGATCACCGTGACAGTCGAGACCATCATACAGATGACCGCCGTGATAATCGAGACCATCGCACAGATGATCGCCGTGACAGTCGAGATCGCTATGGAGACAACATACGCGACAACCGCGATAGCTACAAGAGGCCACAATGGCGCAGGCAAGCAGACAAAGAGACTGAGCGCTCAGTCGAAGAAAGGATGGACGATTATTGCAGATTTCATCTGTACAAAGGGGACGACGGTAAGCTACGCTCTAACCACTCACTGAGAAATTGCAGGGAATTCGATCAACTTGCGATGAACATATACTGCGACTGCAAAGAGATGGGCGCGCACCTCCTCAACTGACGCAGACTCCATCGACTACCACAAGCACAGCCTGTTCAGGCATATCCAGCGCCGCAACAAGTACAACAAGCACAGGTATATTCCGTACCACCGCAAACACAACATACTCAGGTGTATTCTGCACCAACACAAGCAACCGATGCCAGTATACATGGTACCAGCACAACCATTACGGGAACACAAATGGCAGCAGCCGTACACCAGATGCAGCAAGGAGATGAGCAAAAATATCCCGTAACCTGCGGGCGGATGAACATGATCCAGCGAGGACGTCCATCCAATAGAGAGCAAAAGTTACACACTCGACACGTCAATATGGCGGTCATGGCACCCCCAGCTGTCCCAGATTTTTTGAAAGGATCAGAAAGTCCGATTGTCTTCAATCGAGAGGACCACCCCCACAGTATATCGACCAGGGCACGCAGCCTTGGTACTCGACGCTCAAATCGGAGGCTACGCCATGACCAAGGTCTTCATGGACGGAGGTAGCGGCCTCAACATAATCTTTGCAGATACGCTGCGCAGAATGAACAAATCAGTCGAAAACCTGCCAAAGTCCACAAGTACCTTCCACGGTATCGTCCCAGGCAAAGCAGTGCTCCCACAAGGCACAATACAACTCGATGTTACGTTTGGAGATCCTACTCACTTCAGAACTAAGTCAATTGAGTTCGAAGTAGTCGACTGGAAGTCACAATACCATGCAATACTCGGGCGCCCCACTTTCGCTCGATTCATGGCCGTCCCACACTACGCCTGCCTAAGCTCAAAATGTCGGGACCAAAAGGAGTCATCACAATCAACGGGAATTTTCAAATATCAGATTCATGCGACCGTGACTTCAGCAAAATCTCCGAGATGTACGGGATGGAGCAGTCACTCGCCGAGCTCGAGATCTCCAACGACGCACGCCTCTGCCAGAACGCAAGAAGATGGCAATCGACGGAGAACCAAGGCCATCAACGACACGATGAAGCACCAGGAACACCCGACTGACCCTCAAAGACAGTCAACGTGTCGTCGAGTCCCACTAGTGCATAGAAGGGCGCATTTGCGTCGGTTCTATGCATAGATATGTAATAGCGCATAATGTCAGAAGAACCAGCAGGTTTCAGACGCACTATTTTCCCTTACTAGGGTACCTAAGGGGACTGGAAGGTTTTTATTAAGGCGGCTTGCTGGTCGAACACACATTTTGGAATAAAGATATATGTTCCTCCATATTTCTCATATATGTCTTTTATATTAACCCCACTCAAACACTCGGGGGCTGGAGAATAAAAACATAGGCATCAAGACTCTAACTCAAATGCTCGCAAGCACAAGATTTGCAGCCCACTCGATAGACTCGGGGGCTGAATACACCAAACATTGAGGCAAAACAACCCCCCTCGACACTCGGGGCTGGGTCAAACAGAAAACCCAACCCCACTCGACAGACTGGGGGCTGGGTCAAACAGAAAACCCAACTCTACTCGACAAACTCGGGGACTGGGTCAACAGAAAACTCACCCCACTGACGGACTCGGGGCTGGGTTAAACAGAAAACTCAACCCCACTCGATAGACTCGGGGGCTGGGTTAAACAGAAAACTCAACTCCACTCGATAGACTCGGGGGCTGGGCCAAACAGAAATACACAAAACCCACTCGATAAGCTCGGGGCTGTCATAAATATACACATAAAAATATTTCGCCACATATACAAGAATAAATATTTACACTCGGGGGCTGCCTCGATTACACAAAAAGTTTACAAGCTGCAGAAAACTAAGTATCTGGCTCATCCTTCATATCCAACACAGGGCCAAAAAGCTGCTCCTTGCAGCGGTCGATGAAGTTTTCAGCAGCAGAATGCGTCTCGATTAGCTGTGTTTGGGATATGAGTGTGCCAATCGCAGGAGGGCGAATCGCAAAATCTGGCTTGGGCTGCGGATGTGAGCCATAGTCGTGTTGGATCCAAGAACTGCAAGCCGCATCAAGGATTCTTTGACTGAATCTGTCACTCGAAAAATGTCAATCAAAGGAAACAGTCCTTGTGGTTGAGGCCCTGACGGGAAGAGCGCGCAATTCAGGCGAGTGAAGATACGCCTGCACATCTCGAGCACTTGGGCGTTTCGCCATACTCGATCCTTCAAAGTAACAAGAGTGCGAGCGTGCACCTTGTCCAAATAAAAATGCTGCCTGCCAGTAGTTGGCACTTCAACAGCATTATCAAGGAGTCGATTGACCCTCCTATCTTCTTGCTTGAAATCAGGCACAAAACCTGCAAAAGACCAAAGTTATTGGTTCAAGGCATAGCGCAAAATATACAATCTTTATAGCAAAAAGTGGTGTCATAAACTCACTCTCGAGTTGCCTGTTTATGCTGTCCATCTCGCCAAGAACATAATCCTCGCGCTGGGTAGCAAAACTCGGCTTGGATCGCAGCAGCTCCAACTCAGCTTGAGTACTCTTAAGTTCTTGCTCTAATTCACTCACTCGATTCTTCGCAAGAGCGAGTGCCCTCGTGTCATTCCTTGCTTGACCGGATGTTCGAGTTCTGACACGAGATGGAGAAGGTCCACCAGACTCGCATTCTTGTGGCTAGTTCATAAAAGCACAACATTCAGACACCCAGACACACGAAGTTGCAAAATTCAGGCGGTTCAGCAAATTTCATTCAAGCAAAAGCACCCAAAAGAGTATACTAGCATAAAATAAGTAGCACAAGCATACATGCCGAGTTCGAGTAATCAAATTACAGAGCAAATAGTTCCTAAGCCTGCGAGATAGATTCTGCCCTATTTTTACGCGACTGAGCCCTAACAGCTCCAGCTCGGCGTTCCATAGTCTGGACGCAGACCTCGCTCAGTCGCGTAGCTGGCTCGGTTACACCTCTGAATGATAGTGGCTTTCCATCAGTCTTTTTCGGGTAGTCCGATAAAGCACTGTTGAAGTCAGCCTCTACACCGTTGCCTAGCAAAAGCTTGAGGGTGTACTCCGAGCCGCGTACCGTGAGTTCGCGGGCAAAATCCGCCACAATCGATGATCCTTCGCCAAAAGCTGCAACAAGTCCTTCAGCAGTCGAAGGAGCGGTGGCTGAAGGACACATCCCCGCGTGCAAATTGCCAAGGGTATTGGTTACGGTGGCCAGATCACCTTTGGTCTTCGACAGCACAGACTCGAGTTCCATGATGGCATTATCGAGTGACAATGGGTCACTCGACGGCTCACTGGAAGTCGATGCGCCTTCAGACCCTTCAAAATTCAAAAAACAGAGGCTATGAGCAAAAACTACTAAAGGATCAAAGAGCTATCAATCGCTAAAATCAGATCACTCACCTCTGGCAGCACGGACCATAGCCAGCAGACGAGCAGCAAAATCATTCTCGCGGCGAGTGGATGCGTCCTGGGCGTCAGCTATTGCTTTCTTGGAGTCAGTCTCCTGGGCAGATAGCTTGGCCTCCAGGTCCTTTACCTGCTTCTCCAGGCCCTCCACTTTGTCCTCAATCGACTTCTTATTGCCTGCAAAGTTCACAAACATCCCCGATTAATGTCATAACTTCAAAAGAAGGGAAAAGTTTTAGCAAAAACGCTTACTCGCAAGCTCAGTCGAGGTTGACTGCAGGGAGTCCCTCTCTTGCTCCACCCGAACAAAGGCCTGAACCCAAGGGCCATGGCGGCATACATCGCTGAAACAAAATACTCATGTTATCATCAAGTGCAGAAGCAGAAAATTTAAAATAGGAGTAGGATAAAAAACACTCACGTGATCAGTCCAAGAGGTGGAAGAAGAAGCCATGGCATCCGCGGTTGTGGAAGCCTTCTCTGCAGCAGCCATCACCCAAGTTGTGTCCTTGGCCGCCTCAGGAGTAGTGTCCTGTGCTACTTCTGGAGTGGTAGATGGCTGCGCAACGAGTGACGTATCCGCAACTGGAGCAGGAGATGGCGATTGGGACCTAACACCATAAAAACAGAGGCACAAACAATCAAAAAGCAAGGCCATAAAGGTACTACCTCGAGTAAAAACAAAAAGAATATTCATAAAGTCAAACCTTGGCTCGTCCTCTTCTCCGATTCAGGATCGTTACCAAGGGCAAAAACGCCCAGGCGAGAAACGCCACTCGAAGCAGCGGGAGGACGAGACGCGAGTGGGGAGATATTCAAAGGATGGCTCTTAGCAGGAGACAAGGTACTCGAGTCACCGGTGTCCTTGTGCTCATCCTCCTTGGACTCCGAACTCGACGACCTCGAAAGAAGCAAACGCTGGCGCTTTGGCTTGCGAGTGACTTGCTCAGCGTCAGATTCGATTGCAGCATCCGCCACAACTTGCTCCACCTCCTCCCCTGTTTCTTCTGCAGGATTATCCTGGGGAGTCGAGTGAGCAGAAGCAGGGTCAACAATGGGCAGCTTGGGGTCCTCCTGTGCCGCCGTCTCCGGAGTAGGCCCAGCTTCAGGTAGAGGAGGAAGAGAGGCAGCAGTCGAGTGACCCTGTGACATAAGCACAGTTCATATTCATAAGAACATAAACAAAAAAGTAGCAAAGACAAATGGTGAAAGCATAAAAGCAGCAAAAAGAAGTACTCACTGCGGGTAAGGCCTTGTCTGGCCCGTAGGGGACGTGCGGGAAATTGAAGTTGATTTTTTCAGAAGCTTTGATGCTCGTGACCTTTTTCACTTGAGCACTCAGCTCTTTCTCTGTCAACTCCGCGGCACTCATCCTGCTGGCGTCGAGTGGACCCTCGTACTGCCACATCGGGTGGGCACGAAGGCGCATGGGCCACACTCGCATCTTCATAAACGTACTGATTAACTGAACACCAGGAACAGTCTTCAGCAGCTTGCTAAGTTCACTCAGCAGAGGGGAGGCTTCCTTCGCCTCAGCAGCAGAAATTGGGTGGTCCCAGGCTGCCGTCTTCTGAGGTGGCTTCTCAGTCGAAAAGGCTGGAAGTACCACCTGGTCGACTGGCACATAGAACCACTTGGTCCTCCAGCCTTGTGCGGAGTCGACTGCCTTCAAACTGAAGTAGTGCGAGTCGTTTCGCACTTGGACAGCAAACCCGCCCACCGGGCACGGACGCTTGCCCCGGCAGTTGTGGCGCACTGTGAAGATGTGCTTCCACAGAGCCCAGCTGGGGGACACCCCCAAGAAGCACTCGCACAGCACCATGAAGCAGGCGATGTGCATAATGCTGTTGGGGGGTAAGGTCATGAATCTGCACGCCATAGGCGTACAGTAGCCCTCGCACGAAATCATGCAAAGGAAACGAGAAGCCGCGGGGGAGGAATTCAGCAAAACAGACGCGCTCGCCGTCGCGAGGGTCAGGGCGTACCTCCAAGCCTGGAGCACGCGCAGCCAGCTGATCAGCCGGCGAGCCACCCCTTCTGACGGTACTCAGAAAGGGCGTCCTCGGTGACGCAGGACCTCGTCCAATCACCAGGGACCTTTAGAAGAACATCGGCAGGCTCGCTAGCCATAGCCACATCCTTCCCCTTGTCCACCGCGTCGGCGGCGGACACAGCCGCGGCAGCAGCACGCTTGCTCTTCTTTGGGGCCATCGCAAAAGGAGAGGAGCAGAGAGCAAGAAGCTTGGGATGCAGAGCAATGGTGGGCGGTGCGCGAGGAAGAAGATGAGCAGAGGAAAACAAATGGCAAGTAAATCAGAATCTTGCGCGAAAACTGCTATTTACCGCACCGCGTAAAACTTCATCATAACCGTCCATGCAAACGCGCATAGCATCTGGCCGTACACGTGGCAAGCGCAGAGAGCAACCGTCGCATCCCACGCCGCCCACTACGCACAAAACCCTAGGAGGTTATGATGGCGCGGCGAAAAATACGCCACGTCCGGTCAAATCAAAGCTGAAACGGCGTCCTCTGCGGTCAAAACTCTGAACATTGGGCCCACACAGACGTGTCTTGTCAAAGGAGCGAGCGCACGCCTAAGACGTCACGAATGACGTCAGGTGTGAAGATAGCATACACATTCGATTAGAGGATTCAAGACTACGATCGACAAAGGATTCGACTGGCAGAAGTACTCCCATGGGAGCATATCAAAAATTTCTCGTGATTAATCGAAAAGAAACAAAGTTATTGAGATTATCCTCTACTTCAAACGAAATAAAGCATAATCTCGGGGGCTACTCCATGGGAGCGCTGTCGCGCTCCCATAGATTTCAAAAGCAAAATATTTCGATTGACAAAATTAGTATAGAAGGATGATTTGAGATTGTCCTCTATTGCAAGACAATAAACCACAATCTCGGGGCTACTCCCATGGGAGCGCTGTCGCGCTCCCATAGATTTCGAAAAAAGGTAAGAAATTCACTCGACTACAGACTCGACTAAATGCATTAAATACTTCACAATTCAAAGAATCATACTTCATAAATTCCCGGACTATGCCAATCGCAGATGTTTCGGATGCTGCATACGCAAATGTAAAGGTAAGACCCGCCGATTAATCGAGCTGGGTCGAGGGACGCTCCAACAGTGTTTTCCCTTGAATTTTTCCGTGTCAACATACATGATGAAAATCCTGACGGACGCGTTAGGTATCAAAAGTTAAACTGCAGAACGAGTCAGTAAGACCTACAACGACCTGAGTCGAGTCTGTCCAGTATGTTCCAGGTTCGAGTCCGGGGACTCGAATCTGATTGAAGGCTAGTATGGTTTCGCCCGAATGTGCGATTAACTGAGCTCGATTTTCGAGTGAATCAGGCCTACTATGTCAATATCCCTAGGCAAAAGTTTCAAAAGTGTTCCAGGTTCGAGTCCGGGGACTCGAATCTGATTGAAGGCTAGTATGGTTTCGCCCGAATGTGCGGTTAACTGAGCTCGATTTTCGAGTGAATCAGGCCTACTATGTCAATATCCCTAGGCAAAAGTTTCAAAAGTGTTCCAGGTTCGAGTCCGGGGACTCGAATCTGATTGAAGGCTGGTATGGTTTCGCCCGAATGTGCGGTTAACTGAGCTCGATTTTCGAGTGAATCAGGCCTACTAAGTCATAATCCCTAGGCAAAAGCTTTCGACTGCGTTCCAGGCTCGAGTCCGGGACTCGAGTCTGACTGAAGACTAGTAAGGTTTTGCCCAAATGAGCAGTTAACTGAGCTCGATTTTCGAGTGAATCAGGCCTACTATGTCAATATCCCTTGGCTTGCATACAAATACAATCGAAACAAATTAAGACTAGAAGAACTACATCGGGTCAGGAGTACAAAAGCAAAGACTATGACGTGCACGATGAAGTGAGCACATGCTCGATTCTTCGAGTCAAGCAAGTACTCGGGGGCTAATGACGAGGTTATATTCTGCGGGTACCCCAGCATAAGGGTACCTGGTGCACGTGGTGATCAAAGAAGCCCAAGATTAATCGAAGCCCACGAAGGAAGGCCCAAGACGAAGAGTGCTTTCCAAGTTAGATCAAGTTATAGTCGGTTGAGACTTTCCATACATGTAACCTTGGTCGGTTATGTTTCCCGAGACCCAGCCTCCTATATAAAGGCTGGGAGCACTAGTACAGAACGCACTATGGCAACGGGCGCAAACCTTCTATGGCAACGAGAAAGCATCTGTTGCCCCGCTTCCGATACTGATGTGAAGCGAGTCATCAGCAACGGTTATTTTACCCGTTTCCATTGTTGATCGTATATATTAAAAAAATGGCAGGCCACCGGCCAGCACCGGTAGCAGAAGCAATCAATGATGCACAATACCTGTTTGTAATGAAGACAAAATTGTCCTCTTGTACCGAAATACATATTAATTTATATCCTCTTACAAAGTCATACGGTAAGGCAGGAGAGACATTCAAAATTTACAAACTGCATCGGCTGATTTACTCGTACAGAAAATCCCCCAAAAAACTACCATGTAATTAGTAAACTACTACTACTCCGCTTCCCTTCTTCTTCTAAATGGAATGGTGGGCATCACAGGGCTTGAGTCTCTGCTCTCGAAACACATATGCTAATCTGCACGAAGAATGGCAACGGTGATTACAGCCGTAGACTAGCAACAAAATGTGAGTCTAAAAATGAAAATTGTTACTCTACCATCGTTAATCAATTCAAAACCAAAAAAAATTATAAGAGATTGCCTCACGGTCATACCTACATGGAAACAAGCGAACTTATGAAAAGAATGCAACTGAACCAAAGTACAAGCCACATAATCAATCAGAGGCAGAGTATGCACGAACACAAGTTCTTGTAGCTGACCTGTTCTTGCTTGCTCATGCAAATACGAAACAAAACAGCAATTAAGAGAGAGAGAGAGCAGCAACCGCAGATGCTAGGGGGTAGAGAAGCACGCACCGCAGCGTGGTGAGGATGAAGGTCCTTGTCCAGCTCGACTGGCACCGCCGCCCGGGTGCAGATGGAAGCATGGGGAGCAAACAGAGGCGAGTGAGACTAGATGGACATGAGCAAGTGGCCAGCGGCAACGCGCAGGGACCTGGCACCTGCGCATGGTCGGCAGCGACGCGCAGGTTCCGGCACCGGCGCGGAGGCGTGTGGCCAGCGGCAGTTCACGGATTCCGGCCGGCACAGCTGCAGCCTGGTCTCCCGCACCGTCCTCGAGGGCCGCGACAGTTCACGGATTCTGGCCGGCACAGCTGCAGCCTGGTCTCCCGCACCGTCCTCGAGGGCCGCGACACGGCGGGATCGATCTGGGTATAGAGTAGACCACGATTGGATCGAGAGACCAAAAAATCGACCAGAAAGAAAAGAAAAAACCCAGCGCCACCGCCGGTCCAGCAACAACCGCGCCGCCCATCCCGGAGCCGATCTCGTGTCGCCTCGTCGCCGGAGATCCATCGACGGCCTGCAAGGAAAAAACAAAAGATCTAGTCAATCATTTGGAGCTATATCTCCATGCTATAGACAAGGATGAGAGCACGCGTGTTCTCAGCGCCGCCTCTTAGATCCGTTCGCCCAGCTCGCCGATCTTGGTGGGAAGCGCCGCCTCGTCGCTGGAGGCGGGTGGATGGACTTGGTATGTGAGAGGGGAGGATGCGGAGGGGATAAGGCACGGGAGGCTTGTGGATAAGAACAAGGGAAGGGAGAGGGAGGCGGCGCTGGAGAGGGAGCTAAGCTAGGGAAGGGGCGTGGCTGGTGGGTGTGTTTATATACTCACGGGCCCAATGGACTGGACCCACTTAATATTGCAAACGGTTCTATTTAAATGTCCGTTGCTATAGTGGCTCACATTGGAAACGGACATTAAAAACAACCGTTGCCAATGTTTATTGGCAACAGTCATTTATTTTGCCCGTTTCCGATGTGTCGCGATTCGCGGGTGCGGACTCTTATTTTCCACGCACAGTGTCGTTTTACCGTCGCTTTTTTGCTGCCGTTTCCATAGAGGGGTATCCGATGTGTCGTTCTGTACTAGTGGAGGGTGATCGATCAAGGACAAGCAATCCATAGCCACCAAAACCCCGACGAGATCAGCAACTCGACGGACCCTTGTAACCCTCATATTCATACCATCAAATACAGACAGGCAGGAAGTAGGGGTTTTACCTCACTCGAGAGCCCTGAACCTGGGTAAATCCAGCTTGTCAGCCGTCGATTCCACTAACACTACGGTTCTCTACCACACAATCAACCCTAGGTATAGCAACCATGGGACTTACCGTGGGCACACCTCGACAATCTTCACGAATGAGCATGTTATAAACAAATGTTGTATAGTTTCATCTTGATGATAAAAACAACATTTTTTACAACCATATTGTAATTACGTCTAGACAAATTATCTTTAGTGAGGAGTCCTTTACTTAATAAAACCCGCATGAAGATCTTGCTCTTCAGTGCCACCTTTATTTTCCAAATGTACTTACCTAGGAAACATGGGTCGTTCATCAAGTCTAGATATAAAATTTTGAATCTGAATAGACCAGAAGTAGTCAATCCCCTCTTGAAAGTGTCTGGCTAATGTGAAAGCTATGAACCAGTTGACTAAATGAAGCCATGATGTCCATTTGTTTCCTGTTAAGCCCGTCTTGAAACCTATGTTTGGGGGAGGCGCATCCAACATGGCCGTAGTTACTGAAACTTATTTTCGGTAAGCTAAGTTATATATAAAGAGAAGGATGTGGTTCAGATAAGGGCTTATCCCTAATCAAAACATCTTCCCAAAACTGAGTACTTTCCCTTTCCTAAAAGAAAGGACCCTCTCTTGAAAAAGTCATCTTTGACGTTCATAAGAACCTTCCAAAAAGGTAGGTCGGAAAATTTTACCTATCACTCGGGACAATGATTTAGATTGCAAATATGTATTTTGGATTAACTCGTGCCAGATCCCATCCGCGGATAAAATCTTCACTAGAAATCTGCATAAAAAAGACATTTATTTTTAAGCTCCAACACCTCGACTTGTAGACCTCCTTGATCTTTTGTTCCATTTAGTAAGTCTATACTTTCTTTTATGGCCATCACTCTGCCAAATGAATCTACAACGAAAGAAATCCAAACTTTTCCGTACTCCTTTTAGTACTTCAAATAACACTAATATAAACATGCACAAACTTTTAAAAATTGAATTGATAAGAATGAGTCGATCTCTGTTGGATAAAAGTTTCCCGGTCCAACTAGCCAGGTTCCTCACGAAACGATGCCCAACTGGTTTCCACTCCCTATTTTTCATTTTTTTTAGAAATATATCGATATACCCAGATATTTAAAAGGGTAGGATCCAGATACACACCCAACAAGGTTTCTGTATTAATCTTTCAGTTCTTTCGACCTTGTGAAACAAGAAAAGCTCACTTTTGTGTTTGAGCCCGATAGTTGTTCGAAAATACATAGAATAAGTTTCATGTTTAGGGATTTATCCAAGTCATGTTACATCCTCATTTGCTCTTTCAATGATGATTGATGGCATATATATCCGCTATAATATTAAACAATAAAGGAGATAACAGATCCCCTTATCTCAAACTTTTCGCATCTGAATGTACCTTCCTAAGTCATCATTAACTTTAATAGGCACACTACCATGGCCAACAAATTGTTCTATCCATTGACATCAATTAGTATCGAAACCTTTCATTAACGCCTCTTGTTGAAAAAGCCATTGTACTTTATCATATGCATTTTCAAAGTCAATTTTAGAAGAACGACATTCATTTTCTTCCCATAAAGTTCAGGGATAGTTTCATGTAGGACCAGCACCTCAAGGATGTGCCTCCCTGGTATAAACGCTTTATGTGTTGGGTTTATCACTTTATGTATAAGTACAACCTCCGTTACCCGGTTAGTCCCAGCCTTTGTATAAAAATTTGAAACTGACATATAGGTTGGTATTGCTGAATTTGAAATGCATTCTTAATTTTTGGGAAGGAGAACTATGGTACCATAATTTAAATGAAACGGTGGCAAATTCCCTTGTTGAAATGTAGTAAACATTTTCACTAAATCAGTTTTAAGGACGTGCGACGTTGACGCCGTGGTGAAGACGTTCAACTGGGACCGGTTCTACACAGGTCTTTAGGGTTAGGGTTTAGTCCAATTTAGTTTAAATTTCGTTTTAAATTTGTAAAATATGTGAAATATTAATAAATATCGTCATTTTTTTATTTTAGAAAAATTATGTTCACTGCTGGGATGGTCTACTGGGACAACACATGACGCTTAAGCGCCGGTGGAGATGCTCTAACCCACCACTATACGAAACAGAGCCTACAGATATCATCAGTGTCACAAATTGACAGAGTTATCCCTGGGTCACATGATGCTTTCTGGCAAAAAAAATGGTAAATTACATGATGCAGATGCGAGTGCGTCCACAGTACATATACGTTCACAGTAACCTGAGTGATATAGACCTTATAGATGCATTCAGCTAAACACATGCGCAAGGCAAGCAACTGTAACGCAGCGGTTTACATATTCATTCGACATCGCGCTGAGAATACAACGGATCATTCGAAACCAACAACACAAGAGGCAGCAACCTTAGAAACATACTCACTACCAACTCTGTATTGCGTATCTATTCTACTCCCTCCGTTCCGAAAAGGATGTCTTTGATTTGTCCAAATGTGGATGTATGTGTACACTAAAACATGTCTACATACATCCAAATCTAGACAAATCCAAGACATTCTTTTCCGAACGGAGGGAGTATATATAATGGCTATGATCTTCAGCCGCCGGTGGAGGTGGCCACGTCTCCCCTGCACTGTAGAAGTGCAAGCGATCTGCTTTTTCCTCTCATGCGGATACACTGTTCATCCAAACCTCTCTGCAGCGCGCGCCCTACAGTGCACTTTCTACAGTGCCTGTACGATCCCGCGCCGTCCGATCCCGATTCGACGGCCCTCCTTTTCATGATAACATATACGAGGATTCCATTCCCGTGATCGGTTTTGAGTTTGGTCCACTCTAGCTTCTTGATTTTGGATCCAAATTCGCAAAAACATTTGAAGAATTTTGTCAAATTCGTCGCACTCAGTCGATGGTTTGAATTTCGTTTTTTTGCAGAAAAGTCATCGTGTTTTCCAGAAATTGTGAACCGGTCACCCGGAATAAAACATTTTTGCAGCTAAGACCCACATTTTCCAAAAATTGTATATCGTTCCCCCTAGAACCGAAATCGACCTCATTCCCCCCGAGTCGGCCACCTCTGGTCCGCCCCCGCTGCCGTCCCGCTCCGACCTCGGCCCTCCTCCTCTCTCTCCCCGTCGCTCCTCCTCCAGTCCGCCACTGCCCCGCGCCTCGCGTGACGGGTTGGCCGCCGGTCGCCGCCGGCCGGCTACCCTCCGCCGCACCCCTAACCTCTCCGCTAGCCGATGCCCACACCCGTAACATGTAGGTACATGCTCCTTTTGAAAAAAAATGTGAAGGACATAATATATACTAAAGATCGATATTTTCTCGCTAGAGGCCTGAGAATTATAATGTGTAAACCTCTTTGCTAATTTGCGTTCTATTGGTATGCCTCTGTATTGCCAAATTTTCTCCATCTAAGTTTTGTTAACACAATAGGCATGACACGTACTGCTTTGCTTAAAAGACAATTGTTCAACTGTTAATCTAAACCTAATAATCTCAGCCTGCGAAGCTTTTCCGGTGACGTCGAGAATACAATTTAAGTAGTAACTATTTTTTAAATAACAATTCCGGAG
Source organism: Poa pratensis (assembly GCA_947311845.1). Classification (NCBI taxonomy): domain Eukaryota; kingdom Viridiplantae; phylum Streptophyta; class Magnoliopsida; order Poales; family Poaceae; genus Poa; species Poa pratensis. Next base: position 4,882,006 of record CAMZMU010000038.1, read on the forward strand.
ATGTGTGGATAATATGTTGATGGGTGTCTGGAAAAAAAATAAAGAACAAAGAATTATGTTTACACACTTGAGATTTGTATCAGCGGTTTTTAGCTATAATATATCCACACTTCTTTCAATAAAATTTGTATTGCGCCGGTTTTTTACGGAAAAGTCCCCGCGTTTTCCAACAATTGTAAATCGATCTGGCCCACACGTTTTTTTAGCAGAAAGGTCCCCGCGTTTTCTAAAAAATTGTGAATTTTGCTGAAAAACACACACATTTCCCAAAAATTACGATTCGCTCTCCTTTTCCCGATAATGTCTACATGAAATATATGCGCGACGACGAGTGGGTTCCATTCCTGTGATCGGTTTCGAGTTCGGTCGACTCTAGCTCCTTAATTTTGGATCCAAGCTCACAAAAACATCTGACGAATTTTGTCAAATTCGTCGCGCTCAGTCATCCGTTTGAATTTTCCTTTCACGAGTAGACGGATATCCCTTCGAAACAACTTTCATATTTTACCCTTTTCATTTTCACGGACATATACATATTTCTCTCTAATCTTCAAATTCGTTATATTTTTGGCTGCGAAAAAAAGATAAATTCTGTCGGATTTCAAAATTTTGAATCACAACGGGCGCGGCGTGCCGCCGCGCAACATTTCCTAGTTAGCACTTATTGATACCTTCAACAAGTAATCAAACACACACGCACTCACATATATCTGGAGACAAATAACCTATTCCATCTTGGAGGAACCAATGATTACAACCTCAACTTCAACACAACACTTTGTTTTCACAAGATAACCATATGACCGGTCCTTAAATTTTTCCAGCGTTATGAACTTGTCCCATCCCCATTTGGTAGAATTCACTCCGAATTGGCACCTTCCTACAGTTCCAGAGAAAACAACGTGTCAACGAGGAAATGTGAGCATACTAGTGGTCGATTGGAGCTGGTTAAAACAACACTCACAGCCATGATGGTGTTCTTGATGATGGCGTTTGATCTTCCGGCCAAGACTATTGTGGCAGCGGAGAAGATATGCCGCGGGTTCCTTTGGCATGGCAAGAAGGAGGCCAACGGAGGGCACTGCAAAGTGGCGTGGAAGAAGGTATGTACTCCCACTTCGGTGGGGGGGCTGGGTATTCATAACCTACACTTCTTCAACGTCGCTCTCAGGGTTCGTTGGTTATGGCTGAAGCGGACGGACTTGGAGAAGCCATGGGGGGAGTTTGACATTCGAGTCCCACCCGAGGTCACGGCAATCTTCGAGGCTGCGACACGGTCACACGTTGGTGATGGTCGGCATACACTCTTCTGGTCAGACAGATGGCTGGATGGCGACCGAATCAGAGACAGGTTCCCTCGGCTAGCCAATAGAGTGCGGAAGAAGGTTTGGCAGCGACGCACGGTGAAGGAGGCCTGCCGAGGGGCTTGGCTCACCGATTTGGGCCCGGACATGGCTGATGATGAGCTACAGGAATTCTTTTTGCTGTGGGAGCTCATGGCCAATGTTGTTCTCACAGAGGTACCCGACAGGCTGGAATGGTGCTGGGAGAGGGATGGGGTTTACTCCACCAAATCAGCTTACAGAGCTTTCTTCGGTGGTTTGACACTAGCCCCTACGAGTGAGCAGGTGTGGAAGTCAAGGGCTCCCCTTACCCTGAAGTTTTTCGCATGGTTAGTGGCGAAGAACAGGTGCTGGACGGCGGACAGGTTGAGGAAGCGAGGCCTGCAACATCCTCCTCGCTGCCCTCTTTGCGATCAAGTCGAGGAGACTATCGAGCACCTCCTCATTGGTTGCGTGGTAGCTAGGGAGATTTGGCACGTTGTGCTGAGCGAGTGGCACATACCGGAGAGGATGCCCGGGATAGATGCACGGCTAGAGGAGTGGTGGACGGTGCAGCCGGCCGTGAGGAGCCAGCGGAGGGACATTTGGTCACTGCTCATTCTAGTCATGTGGAGCATTTGGACACACCGGAACAATGTGGTGTTCAACGGCGAGGCAGTCTCGGCGACCTTGGTGATACGGAGGATCAGAGAGGAGGCGGAGCAGTGGCGTCGAGCTAGGCTCCTGCGAGGTGAGCGTTTTAGAGTTTTGGCCGCAGGGCCGTTGAGGGGACAGGATCGCGAGTAGTCGACTAGAGGCAGCAGTGACGAGAGGACGGGCTAGATTGTGTAGGTGAGAGCACGGTTTATGTTCTTGTCCAGGATCGTGTTGTAAAAGCCTCTGGGCTGGTGACTGGCCGCTTGGCCATCTTCTTCTATGAAAATGATACGCCTTTCCATGGCGTATCCTTATATATATAATTTAGCATTTCAGCACCCCTCCATAGTGCAGAACTTGTGCTAAGCAGCAAACCTGTTCGTTTCTTGTGCTTGCCAGTTTCCTGGTCTTTGATACATATGCTAAATTGTACCAGGATTGCGCAGTTCTGATCGAGTGTATGTGGCTTCTTCATGTTCAGGGTCAATGAGAGGAAGTTCCCATTGTTACCGGATCCGGATGGTTTGATAGTGATGTACCTGATGAGAGCATCGCATAGTTTAGTTCATCATGGAGAAGAAGGTAGAACTATAACATTTTTTTAAGAAAATTAGTACGGAGTAAGTATATAAGTTTGATAGTATATATGAATAGATGTTCAAAAACAACTTATCAAAATTTGTATTGAACTAGCATTTGTGATCACCATTTGTATCCACTGAATTCAAACTCTGGGGAGTAATCCCGACTCTTCAGCGCAAAGAAGTCCTGAATGTTCCAGATGTAGACCTCGGGGTCACTGAAGTTGTTGTTCATCTTCTGAACAAACAACGTCTCTGTCGCATCATTAGCTTTAGAAGTGACAACTTTGATGAACTCGACAGCAAAAACACAGCTATGGTTGACCAGGAACCCAGAGGACCGTTCCTTCAGTGTCCTTAGGGGAATCATGCACGACGTCCCAGAGCTTGTGCTTGCAGTGTGGAAACTGTGGCTCACTGCAAATAGAATAATGAAATGCAAAGCATACACACTGAAGTTTTTCTCTTGTAAAACAGAATATAAGTTACACCTAGCAGTCTAGCAACCGACTAACCAGCAGGAAGGTTAAAGAACCTGCTTTTTTTTTCAGGAGTAAATTGCTAAGCTACCTTGACGTTCATAGTGATGTCCATTTGACTGGTCATATATCAAGAACTTGAAAGATGTCTCCACGGCTGTGTCGGATCTCACAGAGCAATTATCCAGCTTAAGCCTAAGAGAAACATATTCATTTTGATCACCGCTCTTTCTGTCCCTTGGATTCAGTTCTAAATACCTGAAAGACAAGTCAAGATAAAGGAAAAGGAAACAGACAAGTGGGAATATGTTGTCTCTGTCAGAATAGACGGAACGAAACAGCATGCTAACCTAGGTTGCCTAGATACGGCGATACGGATACGGATACCGATACGGGGATACCGCGATACGGCAATTTTCCAAAAACCCGGATACGGGGATACGTTTGTATATAGATAATAAAATTAATAATATATAAAAATTAATGTTTTTTGTACGAAAATAAGAATTATATATATAGGAGCGTCATGACATGATTTTTTGCTAGAAAAGCATTTAGTGGCCAATTTCTGCTGCAGAAACAGGAACTATACTGATATGCTAGTTAATCCAGTGGTGGATAGCATCATAGCAATGTATCAATTTGAGTCGAGGTGTTCTATAATCTGTACTTATATGTTATATGCTTCTATTTGGTATTAGATTGGCATGTATAATCATTAATGGACTAGATTGTCAGAAGTAATGCAGTGGTGCCGATGAAGAGCAGTAAGGTTTGTGGCGCTGATGGAGAGAAGCAAGCCAGCAACAAGAACTAGGACAGGACCAAGAAAAAACGGAGAAGAGGAGATGGGAGGAGGGGAAACTTACTTGCACAGTGCACTAGTGCAGCGGCAGGCGGCGGACGGGCAGACGAGGACGCTAGCCAGCCGGATCGTTTCTCCTGTACGGCGGCGCTGCAGCAGCGGTGGCTGTCGATGTGCTGCAGTGTGGCGGCGGCGACGCCCATGTCAAGAGATTGGGAGGTGAGAAGACCGGAGAAAAAAAGGCTGGTTGCCTGGTTCGTGGTATAGATCGACGGGTTAGGGTATTCCCGTGTCCCCTAAACGTATCCTGGGTGTATCCCAAACGTATCCGATTTATTTTCTTTATTTTTTAAATGGAAAATCATCCGATACGTATCCCGGCCGTATCTTCAGGTATCCGGCCGTATCCCCGTATCCGGCGGTATCCGACCCCCGATACGTGACTTTCTTGCCGTATCCGCGCAACCTATTGCTAACTATACCAGTTAAGCCCGCTGATCTCAAACACCCTGGAGTAGATCCATCCCTCATCTTTATCAAGAAGCGAGGAGAAACCATCGATCCTCCACTTGAAGGTTGTCTGCGCCATGGGAGATGGTGACACAGGCCCTGCCACAGATCCCTTGGAATCCTTGCTGTGCCCTTGGTTTGATCGACCTGGAACAAAATTTCTTACATCAGTAACAACATCAAAGTATGGCAAAGGCAGCTCAAATTAGAACTGCAGACCGCGAGACGAAGAGACACCCATGATCAATCGGTTATTACAGTCCTGTCAATGTGCTTTCTGCGCACCAATTATCATCTTGCACGATATATAGAGATTTGTAGAATGGCAAAGGCATGCCAGAATTATTCAAAACCAATGGGAGAGGTTTCTTCTAGGTTCTGACAACTTGGACTGAGGCAAACCGATGATAGAAAATTGTGCTATATGTCACGGGGAAATTCCTCGCCTATGTCTGATGGTTTTCTAAACTGACCAGTTACAGTACAAGTGCAAGACAGTTGGAATTGAATTAGTTTTCTGGCACCAAAAAGTATGGGACAACAAAAGAAAGTATCCCTATTTACCTTAAATTATGCTTTAGATGACACGGTATGCCCAAGTCTCGAGTTCTTTCCCGTCATTTAACTACCACTACCAGGCTCATTGATAATGTCAATGAACAGCTCATGTACACGTATATCTGCAAATTTATAGTTTTTGTGCCGGCATCTCAAATATTTTCTCTCAAAGCGGTGCATCCATTGACATTTGAGCTCCACAGTCATGGATTGTAGTTAAAAGCTATTGTGGGTACTAAAGTTTTACGGGCAAGTACCATGGGCCGATCCTACAGAAATTTCATGCATGTTTTCATGGATGTTTCCAGGGTCTCGGCCTTTTGGAAATCCACAAAAAAAAGGACAATAGGTTGCACCAGAAACTAGCTGCACAATATAATCTTCCATATTCTTTCCCGGTTGAAAACTCTTAAAATCAAGTGCACCCACAACAACAGATGAACATAAGGTGACATTTCATCATACAACTTAGACGCACGACCATACATGAACTAAATCTTAGCGATGCACGGGACAAACAAAGCTAGAAACATCATTGCAACTTTCTTTTTTTAAATGCAACTCAGATTCTCCGTGAAATTTATAAATATTATTATTCCCACTTATTAAACACACATAATGTGCAATATACTCTCGTATTTTCTGTCATACATATCTATAGGTGGGGCCATGGGGTCCCCCACCTGAATTATCATTAAATACTCCCTCCGTTCCCTTAAAAAAGGCGCAAAAAAAAATTCAGGTTTTCACCACAAAACAAGGCGTAGATACTGTTTAGTATCCATTGCCCCGAACTGCCCTCCACTCGTTCCGCTCGGTGTTGCTCCCTTCCTTCGATTGGCTGAATGGCTGTGCATGCAGTGCATGCGGGAGGGCTTTTATGTTGTGCATGTGCGCGTGAAGACCTGGCAACAAATCTGAGAGAGATTTTGTAGGGGCAAGATTGAAAAGTATTCTGCTGCAAACTTCTCCTTAATCTGTGAGCCAGGAAATATACGCCTTGTTCAATGAAACGGAGGGAGTAGAACCCCGGTTCAGGCACCCCTCCGATTAGCACTCATGGTGGGCAGCGTGGCACATCCCTCGTGCGGTTTGCTATTGAAATCCCACAGGCTAGTTTTACATCTGTCAATTAAGCATTGTCTACTTTTTCCCTGTGCTATTTAGCCTGATTTTTCATTAGGGTTTAGGACATGTCTACATAACTAGCAAAATAGCTCGCGAGTTGTGGCGAGAATCACTTAAACAAATAATGTGTAAATAAAGGGATCCAGTTGATCAAAATTATCGAGTCGCAAAATTTAATTAATTTGATTTTTATATTTGACAATAAAAGCTGGTGACGTGGCAAATTGTATGGATAAATAGTGACGTGGGTAAGTTGCAACGTTAAAAGTCATTATAGACAATTTGATTGGCTAAAAAATGATGTGAATACCTTGCATATTGAGATGGATATAGTATAGTAGATGTGACCTAACCGTCTCGTCCTTGTCAATTGTAATAGCCTAAAAGCAACTCTAACAGCTGCCCCAAATTAGGCCTGGTGCCCGAAAAACCGTTTTATAGGGCACGAAGGGGCAAAAAACACTCTCCAACAGCTGCCCTATGTGGTGCCCTATATTTTGCTCCTCTCTGCCACATATATGGGCCACGAGAGGCCGTGCGCGCCCCGTGCCCTATCCACCAAATCCTACCCGCGCGCACTGTAACTACCATCCGAAACTTTCACCTTGGCTCGATCCCCTTTCTGTCGCTCCCTTCGCCGGCCAAAATCGGCAAGCTCCGGCGACTCCCGGCGCCGCCACTCACTGGAACGGCTGCCCCTCAGCCCTACCCTACACATTTTCCTCCGCCATGCCCGTTTTCGCCCGCCCCGGCGATCTCGTCCGCTCGCACCAGATCGGGTCATCGCTCCGGTGAGCTCATCCGCTTTGCGCCGACGAAGTGGAGCGCCACCACGACGCCGGGGCGCTGAGCCCCTCCACCCGGCGGCGGAACAGTGTCATGTAACAGCTTGCTTGTACCGACTGGTTTTGCTGCTACGTAATACTGGTGTGCAGAGGTTTGCCACATGCTGTACTGCGGCGAGCAAGTCAGGTTCTGCCTCAAACATCAGAAAAATGTTATGCATTCCTTACTTATTACAGTCTGATCTACTACCAGCTTGTACATGGAAGTAACAGCTTGCCGGATGCAACTTCTAGCAGCACAGTGGGGTAAAAATCAACCTGAACCTGATTATGTGCCTTTACCACCATTTGGGTGTAATATATTGCTTGAGATTAGTGGAGAGTATGTTGTGCTAATACTGGACCGTGAGCAAACCACTCAAGTGATAGCTATCATGCCTGCAGTGCCTGGTGTCAAGGTTTTGGTTGCACGTCATGCTCATAAGTTTGGTCTGCATGCCGCTGAAGCAATTCGGCTAAGGGACACACAAAATGGTGATGCTGACTGCATTTTAGGATTCTTTCTCCCTGTCAACTACACATGCAGCCGAGAAGAAGAGATGTTATTGAATACATTGTGGAGTACAATGCATAGAATATGCAAAGGTTTGCGAATAGTTTCTGAAGCAGAAGTTCATGAAACTGATACTTGTACTACAGTAATGTATAAGGCCAAAAGTGGAAGTTTTTTCTGTCTACTGGCCACTCTGAAAATTCTTCACATTGCGATCAGCCGGAGCTATTTCCCACATAAAGAATTTGTCACGATGATCACTCTTGCAGAATGGTATCTAACTCTACATGTTCTTGCTCAGGTACCATGGCTAGCCCTTCTCGTGTTACAGGAAGTTCATGAACTACCTGCTTGTGCAAGATACAAAGTGTTCTGTTTAAGGTATGGCAAGGGGTTTGATATTAGTGATGGTACACTTGCTGCAAGGGGCAAGCACATTCAAGAGCAATGTGATCATGGTGATATTGTCAAGAGAATGTTGAAGATACGTGAAATATCAGATCTGTCAGCCGGCACTGCAGTTGGCACTTTGTTCCACTACCATTCAGCTGACGTGTTTCCCATGGTATTCAGGATATTCTTAAAGTTTCTCGGCAACAAACGTCAGCAATTACCATGGGATACAAGTGATATGAAGACATGGCTCTTTGCCAATTCCGACACTGATACGTAGGATCCTAGTGGTGTTGGAGATATGCCCTAAAGACAATAATAATTAAGTTTATTATTTATCTCCATGTTTATTATTAATGTTTATATCTTTATGCTATAACTGTATTGGGTACTTGTATAGCAAATACAACGTATGCAAGAGGAAAACCTCCGATACACGTGTAGAGATATGAACGGAAAAAGAGTTCCTGGTCTTGTCTCTAAGACTGCCTATCTTGTTGTTTGATGATCATGTTTTCCTGATCATGGACTTTGTATAAGTCATACAACTATAGGAGTGGATTATCGGAATGATAATCGCACTGAACCGACCCACCGTATGATCTTGCTATGAGACAAATCGTCAACGATGAAGATAGCAATGATCATCTATTTAGTTATCGTTAGCTTTATTCCTATGCTATGAGAATATCTTGTGACCGCTTATTCGACACTCGAGCTTTGATCGTCATCAAACGTCTTGTAGTAACATGTGACTATGATAGGTTTTGGGCTTGAACTAGAATAATAATGTACTGGAACAGAGATCGTTCAAGAAGAGCACTTACTCCTCCAGGCGATGGAGAGATACATCCTCTTGGCCATCTCAGTATTTATGTTGTCACCCAAATCGTCTGGCCAGACACAGCGTGATTATTCACGGGACAACATATATGCGGAATGAGAAAAGAGAATGATATTGGTACGAGAATTATATGTGTTATGATCGAAGGGTTTGATCACACTAGAGCACATTGTCTCAATCTCGAGATATCATTGGTATCGTGTACATAAGGGGATTAAGCGTAATGAGTAACACACAGGTTCTGTCGATCACTTACAGACACAAGTGTGCCAGTACGAATGCCTAACCCACTGCTGGTTATTGTTCGGTAAGCTCCCGAACAATACTTTGTGTTTGCTGAACCTATCGGGTCACACACTTAAGCTGTAGGTCAATCTTTAATTGAGAGAATAAAGATGTAGTGTTTCATGGTTATGAGATTGTGTCGGAGTAGCTCCGATGTCACTGAGACTTGTTCCGGTGAATTATAAGTTAGAGAGAATGCGGACATCTAATGTCCCGGGAGCCGGTTTCTATCATCAGCGGATTTAATCCGGGTGTTTATAAAGTCGGAAATATTGTTCCGATAGTTTTGTCGGCGGATACTAGGTATCCCGGTTCATATAAATATGAGTTATATGAAAAGTAATTAATTCCGGGAATTTTCTGTAAAAGGCAATATTCATTTAGGAATTAATTAGACAAACAATTAATTATTTATTTAATTAATAAAAGGAAAATGTCAAATAAAATAAAAGAAAATATTTTCTTTTATGCCCAATAAAAGGAGGTTGCCTAAGTGGGCCCATGGGGCCCACATGGCAGCCGCACCCCACATGGTATGTGGGGGGGGGGGGGGGTTGGCCGAGTCCGAGTTGGGGAGGGACTCTCCCCCCTCCCCGGCTAGGGCGAGCCCCATGGCGGACGGCGGCCAGGGCGGGCCCACGTGACAGCGGCCAGGGCGGGCCCCACGGGCGGAGGCGGTAAGTGGCCTGGGTGGGTCCCACCCGCCTAGGTCGGTTGGACCTTGGGCGGGCCCCACCCGCGGCGGCCACGCAAGGAAGGGAGGGAGGGGAAAGGAAGGGGAGGGGAGTTGGAGTCCTACTCCAACTCCCCCTCCCAAGCCGAGTTGGGCAAGGGGAGTTTCCCCCTTGCCCAAGCACCTCCACCCCTTGGCCATCTATATAAACACCACAAGTCCCTAGGGTTTGAAATAGACAATTGCAAAGCTCTATCTCTCTTGTAGATCTCATGTGTTGAGAATTAGACGTCTCTAATCTTCTCATATAGATCTAATCTAGTTGATTAGATCTACCACCTAAACTACGCGCAAGGCTGTCTCTCTTCACCACGTGCTAGTAGCTAGGCGGTGAACGCACGGGGTGGGTTGACACGGTGTATGTGTGGATACCGTTAGAGTGGGATTCGCGCCAGCAGTTCCTCGTCGACGGAACATCTTCATCAACGTCTACATCAACGTCGACGTACGGCAACAATCTCACCTCCCGGCGTGGACGTGAGATTCTTCATCAGGCTTCACCGACATCTACTTCGACAAACACAAGATCTTCCGCAAGCGGTGTTTGTAAGTATCTTGATCGTCGCATTATGGGGTGCAGCATATCTTCATAGAATAGATCTTGGCGGTAAGGTTACGGATAATTTTAAAGTTTTACCCGCAACCAAATAGGTGGTGCATCTCAAAGCGTCTTGAGGGCAAGCCGGAATTTAAGGGGGCGAGAATGTCATGTAGGCCCTATCAGGCTGGGCTTCGGCATTGGGCCATGTGCAACATGTGCTGGGCCAACATGGTGGACAACGAAGATAAGAAGGCATAAGCAGCACTCAGGAGGCATCGAACGGAAATGAACTGAATCCTATCTTTGTCTCCTTCCTCTGTCTCTCTCTTTCTCTCTGGATCTGATCCTTTCTCATGGTCTAGCTGCTACCACAAGCAGCTTGTATCCACCTTATGTCCCGGTGATCGCCGGCGGCCACGGGGACATAACAAACAGCGAGGCCGTCTTAGGCCGTTTCCGCGAGGCCGGCGAGCTGCTTCATTTCCTATCTCCAATCGATCTGGCCGCCGGCCGTTTCCGCGAGCGAGCATATAGCTATGCTGCTGCTGCTCACCGTACATTCGATCGATAGTTAGCTGATGTTCTTTGTATTTACGATCGATCGATCACCGGATTGATGGCTAGCTGCTGGTGCACACGTTTTCCGGTTGATTTATTTTCGTCACTCACCACCCTTGGATCTAGTTTAGGGCACTAAAATAGGGTGTCTGTTGGAGAGGGCAGCTGGTAAAGCAGATTTTTTTGGTGGCCTAAAAAAGTAAAACAGGTGCCTATACCTGAAAACAGCTCTCCTATGCAGCTGTTAGAGCATCTCCGGTCGGAGCCCCCAAATCCGCCCCCATAGTGTCCGCGGACGCGTCCGCGGACAGTGACCGGACGCGTCCGCGATAGTGACCGGACGACCCCCATAGTTGGGCTCCTACAACTACATCCCCCAAAAATTTGTCCCCAAACTCATGCAAGGTATGCAACGTCGATCCGATCCGATACATACCGGATCATATTACAAGACATGGAGTTCAAATTCAAATGAAATTAACAAAGTTTAACAAGTTGTCCGATACAAGGGGCGGATCCACCGGAGCCATCAACACCGAGGTCACGGTCGGAGATCTTCTTCTTCATCATGAGGATCCACTTGGCGCTTGGCTCATCCAAGAGGGAAGCGTCTTGGAACATGATTCTTTGTTCCTCCATACTTCTTGCAATCATGTTTTTCTCTTGCTCCATGGCATAGGCATCTGCCATCTTCTTTTGCTCCATCTCATAGGCATCGACCATCTTCTTTTGCTCCAATTGGAGCTTCAACCAAGCCTCCTCCTTCGCCACGACCAACCTCTCCCTCTCAATGTCCAACCTCTCCTTGAGCCGGAGGCGTTCAAAGTCCATTCTTTCCCTTTGCAAAGCCAACAAGGCGTCATACCTCTCGGCCTTCTTGTCCTCCCTTTCTTTCTCCAACTTGTAAATGGATTCATCCTTCTGCGAGAAGATGTCCTTCCATGTGGTGGACATCTTCGTGGCGGCACCGTCTCGTGCCACCCGGCCCTTCTCCCACTTCCTCCCCATCATGATCCTCTTCGGCCACTTCCACCTTCGGATGGCCCATCTTCTTCATCAACTCCAATAGGGATGGAAGATCTTGATCCATCGTTGGTCTTTCATTTCTTGGCCGGATTCTTGTGATCATCATATTGGAGCATCCACTTGGGCTTCCTGTTCAACTCTAGCCAACAATGTGCGAGGGTGAAGTGTTTGTTCTCCACTTGATGGTACAAAGTGGCTGCCAAACTTGTCTATCAAACTCAAAAGTAGAGAAATGACCACCAATGAAGTGTGATGCAATGAAGAGATGTCAATGAACAAAGTACAAGCAATAGCTTACATGGGAAGTCATGTTCACGCCACTATGATTCCGGTTCACCACTTGTGCATGGAAATCGCAATACTTGTTGACACTTTCTTGAATTGTAGCCCATCTATGTTGGAGAGAGCCGGCATTGTGATCGGACACAATGGGGTGGGGTAGCACATATTCCTTTTGACGATGGAAGTGGGCATGTACCTTCTCCCACAACCTTGTGCCCTTTTGCTCGGTTCTACATATAGCATCCATGCTTGTGGCTAACCAAGCTCGGCAAAGCAAAACATCTTCAAAAGTAGTGTACGAAGAGCCTCTTGGCGTGTACACCTTCTTGGCCTTCGCCTTAGCCGCAATCCCCACCGGTGCGGACTCACCCACCACGGCGGTTGCCGACGGATTCTGTGATGCCGGATCCTCCCCATTTCGGATCAATTCCAGCATACATTCATTCTTATCATCCTAAACATGCTAAGAATTACACTACAGACCTAAGATTGACTCGGAAATATGAAGTTCGGATAGAGATGCATACCGTAAAGTCAATTTGACTTTCGTCGAACAGGTTGTGGGCGACGTCGGTGGCGGTGACGCCGGAAGCATCTCGCGTCCGCTGGAGCGGCGGAGACTCCCCCATCATCTCCTCCTCTTGCGTCGGCAGAACCTGCGACTGGTACTCATCCGCGATGAGGCCCGGCTCCTCTCGGTTCGTCGTGGAGGATGTCGACCTTCTTGCCGCCATGACGACAGGCGGAACCTGCGTAGGACGCCGGACGACGGGCACGGGCGTGGACAACACCGGCTCCTCGTCCTGCGTATCCGCGTTGGCTATCCGTTCCGCCTCTGCCTCCGCCAGCGCCTCCAGCGCGAGCTCGCGGAGGCGCTGCCTGCGGCGCCGCGTCCGCCGCGCGATGGTCTCCGGCTTCAGCGCCGAGTCCCCCGCTTGCTCCACGGACTAAGAGGAGGCGCCGTTCTCGGCCAAATCAACGGCTTCCGTCGCCTCCATCGGATTTGCAGGTGGACGCGGCGGGAGGAATGAAAATTACCGGCGAGAAATGGAGGCGGAGAAGGGGATAAGTGAAAGTGGCCGGCGCCGGAATTTTGGTTGAAAATTGGTAGGCCCGCCTTGACAGATCCGACGTGGCGGACGCGTCCGGGCGCGTCCGTGCGGCCCCAAACCCGCCCTACATATGGGCTGGCTTTGGGGGGAGCCAGACAGCCCGGACGTTTGTGGAGGCTTTGGGGGCCGCCGTTGGGTGGACGAATTCAGCCCAAAACGCATCCGGGTTGTCCGCCCGGACATATAGGGTGGGTTTGGCAACCATGGTTGTAGATACTCTTAGAGCATCTCCACCGGGGGCCTCTAAAGGACCCCCCAAAGGCCCTTTGGGGGGCCGAACACCAAAAACGCCCACTAGCGGCACCCCCCAAAGCCTCGTCCCGAGCGATTTTGTGTCCGGCACCCCCAATAGGGCCTCCAAGTTTGGAGGCCCTCCTGGGGGTGCCGGACATCGCCTCGGGCATGGCCCTGACAGCGCTGGCCTGCCCGTCATACACACGACGCACCGCGCCCGTGTTAATGAAGGCGCGCAGGTGGCCGTTCCGCCGCGTTAATGGCGGTCAGTCGCCGGGCAGTCTCCCAGGCGATGGGACTGGACGAGAGGCGATGCGACGAGATGGCGGCGGTAGGCCTGCCGGCACGCGTCGCATTAACGCGGCGACAGCGTTCGCGGCAGTCCACGTGCCGGCGTCGCGGCGTTTCCACGCAACGCATTTACGCCAACGCGGATGCTCGCGCACCGCCCCCTCCTCTGCCCTTAAATCTCCTCTCCCATGGCGCCCTCTCTCCCACGCCGCCCTCTGTTCTCTCCCTCTCCCACATCCTCCGTCGCCCAGTCTCCCACTGCGTCCATGGCGAACAACTGGGAGTCGGGCAGCAGCAGCAGGCGCAGCGGGCGCACGGTCTCCACCGAAGAGGCGTGGGACCTGTACCGCTACGGCCTGCTGGTGCCACCGGACGCGCGTCTGCCCTCAGGGTGGCGCACGTCCCCCCACGGCGGCCTCCCTGTGCCGGCGCTGCCGGAGACGCCGGACCAGATCCGGCGCGACATCGCGCGGCGCCGCTCTTGGCTGACCCCGCACGAGCGCACCCTCCCAGAGTACGACGACAACAACTGGGCGGCGTGGCTGCGGCGGTTCGAGCACGAGCAGACGGCGGCGCTCGCGTTCTTCGACGGCCCGAGACGGCCGCGCCGCGACAACGCGGAAGGCCGCCACCAGTGGTGGGGCGGCACAGGCCACACTGTGGGCTCCGCCATCGCCGCCGCGCGCCAGCACACAAGGACGGGGAACGCCACCCGTTGCGCCTGCTGCCCGTGCAGCCACGGCACCAGGAGGTGCAGCAGCGCCGCAGCTGCCGCCCGGTGAAGGACGAGCCGCGCTCGCCTCCGCATCGTGGAGGAGGAGGCACCGACATCGTATCTGCGAACGCCGCGAACCACGGCGTTCGCCACCACGTGGACGGCTCTACCTGCGCCGCCCTAGAGCCAGGACGCCTCCACCTCCGTGGAGACGATCCCGTACGGGTACGACGTGCCGTCCCTGCTGCGGAACGAGCACGACGGCGACGCGCCGGGGTTCCTGGCCGCCATCGCGGACTCGGTGACCACCATCGAGCGCGACAGCCCTGGCTACATGGCCGCCATCGCCACCTCGGTGGCAACGGCGGCAGCCTCGTCCTCCTCCGGCGGCGCCTCCTGCAGCCGTGCTCCGCGTCGCCATGACGGCGCGTCCACCAGCCACGGCGGCATCCGGCTCCTCCTCCGGCTACATCGTGGTCGACGACGACGACGGCGATGGCAGTGGCGACGATAGCGACGAGGCCTGGCTGGAGGCAAACTTCTCGGGCTAGGGTTTAGGGTGCGGCGCCTAGGCCGCCCAAGTTCAAATTCATTCAAACTTTTGTAAAATGTAACAAATATGAATGAAATTTGAACTTTTTCAAATTTTCTGCAATCTATTTGAACGCTCCCGAGGTGTTCGACAATTTGCGCGCGTTTGGGGGGTGGGTCTTTGGGAGGTGCCGCTGTGGGCGGCCTCTAAATGTTGCCCGGACACATGTCCGACACCCCAAAGGAAGCCCAATTGGGGGGTGCCGGACACCGATTTAGAGGCCCCGGTGGAGATGCTCTTAGAGTTAATAGCCTAGATGCATTCACAATAGACTAGAAGAAAAGGACGCGCGTTGCCACGTCCCCTATAGTATGATTGAAAATAGATAAACAAACAGCTTTTTAGTGAAACTTTATATATTAAAGACGTACCACTTAGATCCTCACATACACACAGAAGAATAGAGAAGGGTGTAGGTTAGTAGTAGACTACTCAACAAAGAGAATATGGTGCCAGATAAAAATATTAAACTCTGCATATACTTATTTAGACAATCAGGATACCCTCACAATTATGAAATATCATGCAAGTAAAATTGTGTAGATAAAAAAAATTGAGCAAAGTTCCGACAATTTGCATACAATGTATGATATAATGAATATTGCATACTCGAGAGATATATTAGCAAAGATTTGATTAGCCACCGAGATCCTACAATCAAGGTCACTGATTTTATAATAATGAAATCAATCAGACCTATCTAACATAAATTATCCCAAAAACAGTAAAACTGTCAGTAGTTTTGAACTCGCCAAATATTCTTCAAAAAAATCGAAATGGCATGTCTAGGTTTCAATTTTTTGAAATAAAGCATAAAACCATGTGTACGTTTTCCACGTACTCTAAAAGTTTTGTAAAAAAATTATATTTATTTTGGGCTACATAAAAAAAGTGAAATTTGAGGGAAAAGGAAGCTATTTTCCTTTTTCACAACCACAATTTTCTCTTTTCAGTAATGAATACCATTATTTCACCGTAAATTAGGTAATATGTACAAAATATGTGTAAATATATCCAAAAAGATAGTTAAATTAATATTCGAGGGTTGTGAACTATAAAATAATAAAATAAGAGCAAAGTAGGGTCCACCATGGTGTGGTATTACTGCTCCACCGGAGGACATGTGTGTAACAGCCCAAAGTTGAGAACCTAAAAACCTGAGTAAAATTTTCGCTTTTGTGTTCCATTGCATCATGGCATCCATTTTAAGTTGCTAAACAACACACAAATTGGTTTGGCAACATTGCAAAACAAAAAGGCCAAACTTGCTCTAACAAATTTCAAAACAATGAAGGCACTCAAACTTGCAAAACAAAATACTTTGACATCTAATACTTGTCAAGGAAGTTCCAAGAGTTCGAGAATAATATTTTGAACTTGCTAAAAAAATTCTAAAGGTTTATAACTTGGGAATTTAGCAAAATTCCATAATCGAACTCTCTAAACAAAAGTGGTTCAAAACATTTTATTTGGAGACACCAAAATTTGTGGAGCTTCTAAATGTTAAGGGGAGCCTCCCCAAATTTTGCCATAATTTTTGGATATGTTTAAGTGCCTCAATTAAATGACTAAAGTCACAGGTTTTCAAATTTAAAAGAGAAAAGGACCAATCTGTGATGGAGGAAAACTGTCCAGGGGGTTTTCTGCGAAATGTCGTCGTCTCTCTCCTCTCTCACACTGGCGCCATGCCGTCGCCGTGCCGCGCCCGCACCGCACGCGCTGGGTGCCCCCTCCTCTCTGCCTCTCCCCTGCAGGAGAAGAGCCCCGAGCCCCACTTGCTCCTCTCCCTCGCTCACCTGCTCCCGTTCCTCCATCTCTCTCTCCCACGAGCTCACCACCCGAGCCGCCATGGCCGTCGTCGCCGCCGCTGATTGAGCTCACCCCGACCAAATCGAGGACCACCAAAAGCTTCGCCGTGTCCTCCTCTTCGTCCTCACGGAGGAATCGAGTTGGGGCGCGGGAAATCGAGCTCTACGTCCGCTACTCCGCCGTTGCCGTCCGAGCACGCCGCGGACGAATTCGTCGCCGTCGCTGCATCTCCGACCTCGCCGTCTCCTCCAACGAGTCTGGGGTGAGCACACGAACATCCCCAGTGCCCTGCTCCCTCCCTCTCTCGCTAGTTCGTCGAATCGCCGTAGTTCTGCGTCGAGTTGGAAAATCCGGTGCAATTCCCGGAAATTTCCGGATTAACAAAATAGCTACTGGACTCCTCCAGTTTCGCCGGTATACACCCGAAATTCACCCGGAAATAATTCCGGATCTTTTTCTTCCGGTGCCAAACCCGGAATCATCCGGACCTGAAACCGGATTTCTCCGGTACCAGACCCGGAATTTTCCGGATTTCATTCCGGCTACTCCAGTTAACCTGTTTTCAACTGTAATGCAAATCAATCTTCAGCTCACTCTTTGGTTTGGTTTGCACTAATGTTTAATCACCTAAACCATGCATCTTAACATGATCATGTCATTCATATGCAAGTTAACGATAGGTTCATCTATTCCAATTAACAAGTAAAGATGAATCATGACCTAACTCCACGGGGTACTTGAGATATGTCCTTAGGCATCCAAACTCCGTTTAATTTGAATAGTTGAATCATCCTCATCCCGGGAGTTAAAATGGCATGTCATCATGTGTTTGCGCATTGCATTTGTTAAAGCTTGTGTGGTGATTGATTGTTCTTCCGTTGTTATGCTTCGATAGATCAAGCAGCCGGGGTTACGCCACAATACCCCGAAGATCCGTACTACTCGCACGTTGAGCAAGGCAAGCGTAATCCCCCCTCTGAGCATATCTTATCCTATGTTTCCGCAAATATTTTCTCCACTATAATATTGCATGCGGTTCCAAATGTCAATTTTATTGGATTAGAGTATCCTATAGTTGCATTAAGTTTCGATGCCAATACCTATTTCCCCTCCTATTATCCATAGGTCTGTATTGTTGGCCTGAAATACTTAACTATGATATGTTGTTGCTTAGCCATGCTTAGTTAAATGCTTAGCCGTCCGATGGATGGTTCATGATGGGAATAGGTGATGAGATGATGGATGGTGTGGAGAAATTGTGGAGACAGGAAATAAAATGCTTAAAGGTGGGGATGAGAGGCCACTCGGTATGGTGGTGTTTTGTCTCACTCTCGCCGCCTAGGTGCGAGTTCTTTACCTCTTGAACCAAGAATGAGCGCGCTTCCTTTCGGTGGGGTATATGGAGCCCTCGTCGACCGACTAACTTGTGAAGGGCAAGCGAGGGTCCTCTTGTTCGGGCTTTCATTTGCGCGTGCGTTGGGATGGTGGCCAAGACTGAGATGAGGATGGTGGTGTCAGGAAAATAAGTGGCCGCGGGACAGGGTGTTGGAGGCACTGAACCTGTCCTACCGCCACTGATGATCCTGGGTTAGTGATGATCCCGAAGAGCAAGTCTTGATGCCTGCACAAATAACGGGATTTAGGTTGAGACTCCAAGTGCAGAGTGTATAGTAAGTGGAAGACAGTTTTCCCCACGAGGGGTGACTCGAGGGTTTAATATCGAACTCTCGGGGAATCTGAAGTGGTAGATTTATCTTCTTATCCTTCTTTTGGTTACCTACAAAACAAGGTTAGATGTTTTGGTCCTCAACCTCACCTGTGGTTGTCAAGCACAAGGTGTAAGAATGATATCAGGATAGTTATGCAATGCAAACAAGAAATAAATATGCAATGATGGTGGATGCAATGTAAATGATATTTTTGGGTTTTTGAATGATGTATGCAAGATGAAAAGTATTTTTGTATTTTCGGATTTAATGATGGCTGAAAATAGAAAAGTGGTATATGGTGTTGGAAAGGTGTTTCTTATGATTAAAAATGGACTGGGGTTCATGGTTTCACAAATGCACTCTCTCTTTATAAAGTGGTAGACAATGGAACACACAAGTTAACATATGAGATTGCAACACAGGGTTTGATAACAAGTTACTTAGATATATGGGCATCACGTCCTAACATAGAGATCTTTTGGTTATTAACCTCTCTTATACTCCACCAAGATGCGAACTAAATCATAACACCTCAGTAATTAAGATAACTCAGAGTATAGCATTAAGTATCATGACATGAAGTGAAAATAAGAACATGCTAGATCTAGTCATGGAGTAGTGGCAATGGTCACGCCCACATCCCCGGTAGCATGGTATTTTAGTTTATCCCTAGTGAGGTAACAAAGTAAGGTAAAGATACCAAAGTGGATCGCAGAACTTTCTCTCACGTTCACTGCACTAGCCACCCCCCGTTACTCCAACTAATGCACACGTTCCCCCACACGCTCTCATAAACATGCTTGATCAAAACAAGTAGACAAGAACGGGGTACATAATATGCATCTATACTCATAACTGAAACAAACATTGCAATCTCAAACATATATTAACTCATAAAGATCCACCACAAAGGTATTACAACGGTGACCGTAATCATGTTCAGCAGCTCATACGGTGCTAATTAGTGAAGCTCAAGAGAGGAGAGATACATAAGTTACTTCCACAAACCCATAGTCCAGAGGTGGACTACTCCCTCTTCATCATGGAGACGGTGGAGAAGTCGATGGAGAAGATGGAGACCACGCCGGCAGCGCCCCGCCGGAGTTTTCCCCCTCCAATCTGCAGCTCCTGATCTCCGTTTCGGTGTTTCTGTGTTTGTGCGGCGCTCCTTCCAGAGAACGTCGGGGGACCTTTTTTATAGGCGTTTTTAGGTCAAGACGATGTCGGTGGAGCGAAGATCGACGGCAACGGAGCCACGAGGCCCAAACGGGTGGGTCCCACGCGGCACAGTACCTGGCCGCGTGGGCCACCCGTTTGGCCCTCGGGCCTCCGTTTGCTTGCTTCCTTTTTCCGTAGTCTTCTTCCTTCCAAATATTGACGCCCGTAAATTTCCAGGTGATTTCGTTGACGTTTGGGTCCCTGAAACATTAAAATAAAAACGGGTTTTCTGCCTGTGCAGGGTTAATTCCAAAAAATAGGAAATATGAATATTCCCAAAATCATGATAAAACATTGATATAACCCTTATATGATGCAAATATGATTGGAATATAAGCAATTAAAGTGCAAAGTTCATGTATGCATTTTACATGCATCAACATCCCCAAGCTTAATCCATGCTCGTCCTCGAGTATGAAGATGATAAAACTAACATGGACTTTGCAATTTAATACTTAACAATGGATATCAAAGATGATTACTATTGCTACATATAGTCAAATGATTCATTCTTCAAAGGAGTAGCAATATGCAAATAGTTTATGAAGTGATATCAAGTATTCAAGACAAGGATGTTCATTGATAGTTCACAAAGTGTAACATAGTAGCAAGTAATATGGAACACATGTATGCATAATGATAAGTAGAACATCCTACAATGGTCATAGAGTGTAGATGAAAATCTGAATATGATAGGTGTACACTTTGGAAAGATGTATATGTGAGTAGAGGTAAAGCATGCATAAGTTTCATCCAACTTCCAAACTCTTCTACTTAAGTTAATGATTGCAATAAGGTATTCATTGGTGTCAAGCTCTCATTGCCCCTATCATAGCATCTTGAATGATTAAGGTTAAAGTGAAAGCAAATATGAGTAGTGTGCTTGATAAAGAATGGTTGAATGTCTCATGCCCCTTGAATACAAGTACTACACCATGTTACTCAACTTGGGAAACAAAGCAAGTTCAATTATATCATTGTAAGTATAATAGTATCATCAAGAGCGTCAACTGGGGTACCTCTTGTCCCAAGATATGGAACAAGCCCATATCAAAATGACAAGACAAACAAACAAAATGAACAATCTCAACACCCTTTTTATTTACCATTTGGAATAGTTTTTTATTGCAAGGTGTATCACAGAAGGTTCACCATAGTATGTAAGTAAATTTCCACCATGAATGATGCATGGCTTAGATTAGCGGCCCAGGCGTCTCTCTAACCATTTATACAAACTCATTTAAACTCACTCATTTCCACATTTCAACATGATAGCATCCATAGACAAAAGCACATGATATCAACTAAATGAGATGAAGAGCATGTTGAAAGCTTGCATGTGACAGCACATATGGGCTAACTTCCAACCCAAAACATTCATCAAGCCACAAACATCATAATCTTAATCACAATGGGTCAAGTTTTATTATGCAAATAAAAAATTGTGCATCAAGTTCGTGAGAGCTATATAACCAATTTTTTCCATTGCAATCAATAACATAAACATTTTCATTCAGAGGTAAGATAACACAAAACATGTTAAACATACTCGGAATAGCATAAAGCCAATAGGTAGATATGGTGGACTCACTGGAATAACTTTGGTTGAAGGTGTTGGAAACAAGTTTTTGCTTGTTGGAGTTTTTGGGCTAGCAAAAGGGAGAAAGTTGACCATCTAGATGCATGCATGAGTGTCCATAGAACTAACTAATCCATGTTAAACCAAGTAAATAACAATCAGCACCAAAACATGAATAAGTGATAGCTCTACAAAAAGAATTTGCAAACTATTACTCATAAACAAGCTCATGAATCATGCAACTATATGTATCATTAAAAATCAAGTCAAACATCCCTTTTCCCAATCTTATAAAAGCATCCAACATATTTCAACCCATATTTCCAGTAGCTCTCTCATATATAATTGATAGTGTGGTGGTCTCTCAAGACTCAAACAAAAACAAAAAACGACGCTCCAAGTTTATGCGATAAAGTGTTTCGATCGAAAAACAGAAGTTGGACGTGTGCAAACCGAGAGTGTGTAGGTCCAGCGGGGTTGTCTTCACATCCCCAAGCTTATGGTCTTCACCATCCTTGGATAGCTCTTGGTGCATCTCCTCCAATCCCTGTGAAAAAACTTCAAAACACCGTTTCTCCCATCTCTTTTCTGTGGGGTGCATTAATAGTGATAAACAAATAGGTTCCTTGCTGCATATAATCCTTGAACAAAAATTCATATGACATGTCCAGAAAGTATAATGTTGTATGCCTACTCATAAACTCAATTGGATCAAAAAGATTCAACTTAAAAGCTCAAAGCATGCATCAAACAAAATGGGACAGAATCTGTCCAGAAAAACAGCAGCAGCAAAACGTATTTTTCTACCCTACCAAACTTTCTCGAAAAATTCCGAAAAAATTCATGCATACAGAGGATGAAAAGTTGCAACTACAGTTCAAATATGAGCTCATTCGGAGTTACAGAATAAGAATTAAAAATCATACCGTGCACTGATTCGTGCAGGAATAAAATCTCCGAACTATAAGCAACTTTTTCAAACCAAAAAGGGTAAAACTTGGCACTTTATTAAAAACTCCAGAACCTAACTAGACACAAAATCTCTTGTTACAGCAAGAGGACACAAAGAAAAATCACACAAAAAATAACCGGGTTGCCTCCCGCAAAGCGCTTTCTTTATAGCCATATAGCTAGGCTTCTTACTTGTTGTTTTATTGTGGACGAAGCTCATGAGGGAGCTTGAACTTTGGTGGTTCCCTCTTCCTTGGAAAGTGTTCCATGCACTTCTTGTGTGGAAACTGAAACTTTACATTCCCTTCCTTTGAATCAATGATAGCACCTGTGGTACGAAGAAAAGGTCTTCCAAGAATAATAGGACTAGAGGTTTTATTCCCCATATCCATGATTAGAAAATCCACAGGCACAAAAGTCATATGTAACTCTACCATAACATCACTTACTTTTCCCAAAGCATGTTTAATAGAGTCATCAGCAAGTGCTAGTTCAATAGAGCATTTTTCAAGATTTTTCAATTCAAGCACTTCATATAGTTCTTTAGATAAAACAGAGACACTAGATCCTAGATCAAGTATGGCATGGTGTGTCTCTTTTCCAATAGTTACTAGTACCTTAGGTATCCACATATCCCCAAGCTTAGGTGGTATCATAGCCTCTTGGTTGTACCTAGCAATCTTTTCTTTCAAGACATGATTAGCAATATAAGAACCAAAACCTGCTTGGTTAGTGTTGATGGAAGGATCACTTGCAAATTTTTGTAAGATAGATATTAATTCATGCAAGCTACAATTTTCTAAGTCAAGCAAAGGATCCTTGACTTCATTAAGCATTTTAACTTCCTCAACTTCAACCTCTTTCATTACCCCAATAGATTCTTTAGCAACTCTCTCTTGCTCATGAATGTGTTCCCAAGACTTATTGATAACCTCTTGGCAATATTTTATTGTTTCCTCATGTTTTTGGGCTGTAATGATGCTCTTTAATGATGAGACTTCCTTAGTAAGCTGATCTACCCTTTCAAACAAAGCATCTTGTTTTTCAAACTTAGAGATAAATTCCTTATTAAGCTCTTTTTGGGTAGATATAAAAGATCTAATGGTGTTTTCCAAGTCACTAGAAACATTACCACTAGAAGCATATTTATTTGGCACATATGGGGGTTTATTATAAGAGTTATAATTGTTGTTACCATACCCATTATTACCATAGTTCCTAATGAAGTTGACATCAATATTTTCAGAATTGTTTCCAACTAGTTCTTGCAAAGGAACATTTTCAACACTAGGTTTATTAAGCAAAGCAAGAATAGTATCCATTTTAGATGACAAATCATTAGTTTCTTCAATAGAGTTCACTTTCTTAGAAGGATTAGGTGCCCTATCAGTATGCCATTGACTATAGTTTTGTAAAATGCTTTCCAATATATTTTTAGCTTCTACTATAGTCTTACTCATAAAAGCACCTCCAGCAGCAGAATCAAGTATGTTTCTAGACATGTAGTTTAAACCATTGTAGAAAGAGTGTAATATGGTCCATTCATTAACTCCATGTGAGGGACAAGTTCTAAGCATAAGTTTTATCCTATCCCAAGCCATAGCAACATGTTCATTTTCATTTTGCCTAAAAGAAAGGATGTTGTTTCTATTTTGCAAAATTTTAACAGGGGGATAATATTTCTTAATGAAAGCTTCTTTTAGATCATCCCAAGAATTAATACTACCAGATGGCAAGGAATGCAACCACTCTTTAGCTTTTCCTCTAAGTGAAAAAGGAAATAACTTCAGTTTTAGGATATCACTTTCCACATTTTTAAACTTTTGCATGTCACATATTTCAACAAAGTCATGAAGATGCATAGAGGCATCCTCCATAGCACTACCACCAAATTGTTCCCTAGTTATCAAGTTCAACAAACTAGGACTTACTTCATAACTCTCAGCATTTATCTTAGGTGTGGCAATAGCTCTCGTGATAAATTGATCATTAGGAGTGTTTGTGTAGTCACACAGCTTAGTTCTTTCTCCCATTTTAGCAAGTTTTTTTGGTATTTTTAATTTTTTATGCAAAACTGAAATAAATATGATATGATATGCAATGACACTAACAAAACAAATAAATTGCTTTGTAAGTAAAGATGGATAAGATGGTGCTCACGTAGGTGCAACCTCCCCAAGCTTAGGTGTTAGCACAAGTTGGTGACGTTGACTTTGTTGTGAGATGAATGCGATGATGCACACCCTTGGATAAATCTCTCAGCTACGATTCCCCGGCAACGGCGCCAGAAAACGTCTTGATGATCCCGAAGAGCAAGTCTTGATGCCTGCAAAATAAACGGGATTAGGTTGAGACTCCAAGTGCAGAGTGTATAGTAAGTGGAAGACAGTTTTCCCCACGAGGGGTGACTCGAGGGTTTAATATCGAACTCTCGGGGAATCTGAAGTGGTAGATTTATCTTCTTATCCTTCTTTTGGTTACCTACAAAACAAGGTTAGATGTTTTGGTCCTCAACCTCACCTGTGGTTGTCAAGCACAAGGTGTAAGAATGATATCAGGATAGTTATGCAATGCAAACAAGAAATAAATATGCAATGATGGTGGATGCAATGTAAATGATATTTTTGGGTTTTTGAATGATGTATGCAAGATGAAAAGTATTTTTGTATTTTCGGATTTAATGATGGCTGAAAATAGAAAAGTGGTATATGGTGTTGGAAAGGTGTTTCTTATGATTAAAAATGGACTGGGGTTCATGGTTTCACAAATGCACTCTCTCTTTATAAAGTGGTAGACAATGGAACACACAAGTTAACATATGAGATTGCAACACAGGGTTTGATAACAAGTTACTTAGATATATGGGCATCACGTCCTAACATAGAGATCTTTTGGTTATTAACCTCTCTTATACTCCACCAAGATGCGAACTAAATCATAACACCTCAGTAATTAAGATAACTCAGAGTATAGCATTAAGTATCATGACATGAAGTGAAAATAAGAACATGCTAGATCTAGTCATGGAGTAGTGGCAATGGTCACGCCCACATCCCCGGTAGCATGGTATTTTAGTTTATCCCTAGTGAGGTAACAAAGTAAGGTAAAGATACCAAAGTGGATCGCAGAACTTTCTCTCACGTTCACTGCACTAGCCACCCCCCGTTACTCCAACTAATGCACACGTTCCCCCACACACGCTCTCATAAACATGCTTGATCAAAACAAGTAGACAAGAACGGGGTACATAATATGCATCTATACTCATAACTGAAACAAACATTGCAATCTCAAACATATATTAACTCATAAAGATCCACCACAAAGGTATTACAACGGTGACCGTAATCATGTTCAGCAGCTCATACGGTGCTAATTAGTGAAGCTCAAGAGAGGAGAGATACATAAGTTACTTCCACAAACCCATAGTCCAGAGGTGGACTACTCCCTCTTCATCATGGAGACGGTGGAGAAGTCGATGGAGAAGATGGAGACCACGCCGGCAGCGCCCCGCCGGAGTTTTCCCCCTCCAATCTGCAGCTCCTGATCTCCGTTTCGGTGTTTCTGTGTTTGTGCGGCGCTCCTTCCAGAGAACGTCGGGGGACCTTTTTTATAGGCGTTTTTAGGTCAAGACGAAGGCGGTGGAGCGAAGATCGACGGCAACGGAGCCACGAGGCCCAAACGGGTGGGTCCCACGCGGCCACAGTACCTGGCCGCGTGGGCCACCCGTTTGGCCCTCGGGCCTCCGTTTGCTTGCTTCCTTTTTCCGTAGTCCTTCTTCCTTCCAAATATTGACGCCCGTAAATTTCCAGGTGATTTCGTTGACGTTTGGGTCCCTGAAACATTAAAATACAAAACTAGGGTTTTCTGCCTGTGCAGGGTTAATTCCAAATAAATGGAAAACTATGAAGTATTCCCAAAATCATGATAAAACATTGATATAACCCTTATATGATGCAAATATGATTGGAATATAAGCAATTAAAGTGCAAAGTTCATGTATGCATTTTACATGCATCAGTTAGTCCCAAGCAAGGTAAAGGTTGTAACCGTTCCCACTCAGCCGGCTTTCCCGAAAGAGAGCTAAGCGTAGGCAATGAGCCGGGCGGTACCGAAGGTAAACACAGTGCACCCCTGCAGGGTTAAATCTTTTCGAAAAGTCGTGTCCACGGTTACGGACAACTTGGGAAAGGACGATAAGATCATAGAATAACCTGAACGGAATGATTAAAAACTGGGTACTAAAGGTACCACTCAAGAATGCAAGGTTGACTTCTTCGAGGGTGATTCGGGGAGGTGGCTTTGTAGAACAGGTACAGTGGTACATGTTGGTGTGGATGATGAGAAAAGTGATCAAAGGAAAGAGTTACTTCTTATCTCTTTTAAAAATACTCTGATTAGTCGATGCCATTGAGTTATGTTTTCATAAATAAAATCAGCTTTATGCAAAACAGCCATAAAACCTTGAAAGCCTCATCGAGCTAAAGCTCTATATATAATCTTGCGAGTTCGTCGAACTCAACGTCGTTTGTTTTGTTTCAGAGGAGGACTTCACCGACCTCGAAGGTGGGTTCTTTGTGGACGTCGACGAGTAGTCTGGGGTTTCCAGTGGCAGCTTGGGACATCCCGGAACAGCTGGCGCTAGATGTTTATCTGTAGGCCTCTTAGGCCATATTTTGGATCTTGTTGTTTAGAACAACCTATTTGCTTCGCATGTTGTACTGTTGGGTCAATGACCCTGGTTGTAATTTGCTATCTTTCTCTATTATAAGAGTTGAACTATATGCTTTGTGTCGTAGAGTCTGTGATGTGCCAGTTGTTCCACAAGTTTTGATCTCTCTATTATGCATTGATAGTTGTGCCTGTGTTAAGGCATCAATTCCGAGCAACGCCTGCCAAAGGTTTTGGCCGGGGATTGATAAACACGTAACCTCCGGTTGTATCGCTTAACCGGTGACACACAGCATCACTGTATAGCAGTCGGGTCGGGGCGCCACAATGTGGGAGCAAAGAGAGAGGTCACCAATTATAGAGAGTTTGTATTTGTAAAAAAAGTGTTTATTTCAAAGTTAAATTTCTTCATACTTAATTTTAATATAGGAGAGTTGTGAACTATAAAGTAAGAACGAAGTGGTGTCCATAGTGGTGAGGCATCGCCACTCTACTGGAGAACATGTAACCAAGGATATGCTAAAGAGTTTAGTATTTGTAAAACATGTGTATATATCAAGCATAATTTTACTTAATTTTATTATTTAAGAGTTGTGAACTATAAACCAATACCAAGTGGGGTCCACCATGGTGAGGTGTCACTCATCCATTATTTTATTATTTGAGAGTTGTGATAAATCAATACCTAAATAGGGTCCACCGTGGTGAGGTGTCGTTATTCCATTGGAGGACATGTGAGAGCAATGAGAGGCCACCAATTCTAGGGAGGTTAGTATTTGTAGGGATTTCTGAATTCGGCACCATTTCACCGTCTTCTCCGAATTTCACTCTGTCAGTACTGAAATCCGGTTTCGGTGCTGTCCACATTCCGGCCAGTGCTCTGGGCCGCCACCGCCGCCGGGACGGCCATTAAACGCTCGCGTCCGTCCTCATCTCGTCGGGCGATGCGTCCTTTCCTTCCTCCTTGCAGCACCGTGAGTCCGTGCGCGTGCGGTGCGGCCCGGTTTAGGTGCCACCTGAGAAAAAAGGTGACAGGTAGTTGGCTGACGCCTCTCTCCGTCCCATCGCCCGCGCGGCGCAGGAAAAAAATCCCCACCGCTCCGGGCCCGATCCGTCCAACCACCGCCTTCCCCCTTCCGGTCCCGGCCGTGCAACGCAACGCCACGCAGCGAGGAGGAGGAGGAAGAAGGAGATCCCCACACCACAAAAGCAGCCGCCCCGCACCAGCGAGCGAGGCAGAGGAGTCACGCGACCCGCGAGCTGCCTGGAGCTGAGCTGAGGGCCACCCGGAATGGGCTCGAGCAGCCCGGCGGTGCCCGACCCGGCCCTCGCCCTCGGTCTCCGCCACCCGGGCGCCCTCGCCCGCCGGATCGCCATGGCGCGCGGCGTCGCCGTCGCGCCGGCGCTCCGCCCCTGGCTGCTCGTCGACGCCGTGCCCCTCGTCGTAGTCCTCCTCATCGCCGCGCACGTCCTCGCACTCGTACGCCCTCTTCACTACTGAACCCGCTTTCTCTGAACACTCTTCCTCAGAGTGGCGCTGGTTGGATTTGGGGCTAAACTTGGGTATCTCGTGTGCTGTGCCAGGGCTACTGGATCTACAGGCTCGCCACCGACGGGTCCAAGCACCCCGCGCGGAGCAAGAAGCACTAGGCGGCGGTCGCGGTATAACACATTTCTCATATGCTCTTCTTCTGGTTGTCCATGGTTCAGTTGGTTGTGATGCACTGATGCCTGGTCATGCGAGTGAATTCTGCGCAGTCTGCAGAATAGTATGTGGCTGGTAGTAGTATGTAGGATGCTAGTATATTGCTATTTACTGTACTGATGCTTTGATACACACATTTCGTGGTAGTGTTATTCAGTATCACGAGCATGCTCTTAGGTGTTGTTAGTTGTTGTTGGTAGTGGGTTTGGCCTTGGCAAAGAACTTGCCGAAGAGCAGATAGTATATGCCTCATATTATGTATGTGGACCAAAGAGCTAGGCCTAGACTTGATGTTGGATGATGATGATGCATATGTAATCTTGGTGGATATGTTAGTGGATCATGATTGTAGTTTCCAACACTAATATGCAACCATTGACCCTTGTTGATTAGTGAATATCTGCACTTTCTGAGTGAATGCGTTGTGCTTGGGATTTTTGTTAGGCACTGTGTGTCATGAAAGCGTCCTCGTGAACATTTTTATGAGTTAAACCTCTAACCTTACATAGTAATATCGGGTTGGCACTATATTTCGAAGAGAACTGTTTGAGCCTACAAGAGATTCACATACTCCCACTCAATACTCTTTCCGGTCTCATGTGCTCCCTCCATTTCAAAATATCGTTTGGCCAATAATTACTCTGTTAATGTGCAATTCTTCTCCTCCTAATCCTAATCCTTTTGTCCCAAACAAGTTGGGGTAGTCTAGATATGAAACCCTTTCACGAGGACTTCCCAGGAGGTCACCCATCCTAGTACTACTCTCGCCCAAATGGATTTTATACCCATGGGACTGGCTAGTTCTTACATTGGCTTGCCAAGCCTATCACAACCCTTAGATATGAAACCCTATCACTAGAACTTCTCAGGAGGTCAACAGCCTAGTACTACTCTCGCCCAAATGGGTTCATACCCATGGGACTGGCTAGTTTTTACGTTGGCTCGCCAAGCCTATCACAACCCTCCTCCTTTACCCGGGCTTGGGACAGGCTATGCCTAGAAGACATAGGCATATGCCCAGAAGACATAGGCGGAGTTTTCAATGTGCAATTTTTGTGGCATAAAATTCATATTCGAAAATACTTACTTATGATTGTGATTTTGTATAATATAAACCATTATCTTAACAAAACTGAATATGCATTTTATCTTGAAATGGAAAGACTATTGTGCATTAAATATTTCCATTTAGGACTTTGATAACTGATACTTCTGTTCGTAAATTTGTTTGAAGTCTTCATTTGTCCTATTGGACTGAAGGCCTGAATCTTAAAAAAAAGTTTCAGCAAAATCTTATTAGCACACGAATTCCTTAGCTAGTACAAGAAAGTATAATTACAAGCCTAGGACTAGGACGAAGCAACCAACCACTCAACACAAAATTCCGACCAACGACAGCAAGACAGACATTACTGCCGACGCGACCGAATCACTCCTGCCTAGGAACTAGGATCCATCGATGCAAATGCATAGGATGAATTAAACCTACTAGCATCTCTACCCAAGAGGAGAGAATCCAATAATGCAAAGAAGGGAAAAATTGGGCCATTGCAGTTGTGGAGAAGGTAGCAAGTTGATGGCACAGTGGACTGCCAGCCTCACTCAAACTTCAGGAGCATCTGCGTTGGGGCGACCTCACACGTCACACCACTGAGTAGAGCAGATCCGACTTGGACCAAACGGTTGGGGAAGTGGCCCAAGCAGGCCCAGAAGGGTCCTTGCACAGAACCCGAAACCACCAATCGCTGCCTGAAAAGTGTACCACCACATCTCGCCACACCGCTTGCCTGTTGTAGCATATGCCTACAGCTGTCAGTTGATACCCGACGAGTGCTTCATGTGACCAAGATGCCATGACCCAGGATCCTCTCTGATCCACAACCCATGCGAACCAAGGTAATGGCCTGTTGCCGGCACACCTAGGATCTGCATGCTAGAGCCAAGGCTCGACACCAACCAGTGGCCAGACCTCCAAGAACAGCACCTCAGGGAGGGAGTGATATCGACGCTGCCGCCGTTATCTGATCCGGCAAACCGGGTCTTGGTTTTCACCTAGAGTACAAGCCCACGATGGTTGGAGGTAGATCAGGATTAAGGAGGGAACGATGCTGGAGGGCCCTGCCACCGCTGGCACCGATAAAAGTTGGGCAAGGCCTTGGCCAGAAGTGCCATGACCACCACTGCTGCTCCCAAAATGAGCGTCAGTTTGACGATGGGGAGAGGAGAAGGCGAATATGGGGTTAGGGTTTGCGAGGGTCGCCTTGTGAGCTAAGATTGGTTGTGCCTCCGCTGCTCCCAAGATGGTCATCAGTTATGTCTTCATTTCACATTTGGGGAAAGAAAATATTGCTCTAGCCTCTGCACCATTTCATGAGATTGAAATGATCCTTGCCTTTCAAAGGAAAAGGCATATTATGACTTAGATGGTCTCAACAACTAGATATTTTTTCCTCATTCCTTCGCAAACTTTTAAGATTCAGAAACAAATGGGGTGATGTAACCCATGATTCAAATTTTGTGTACAATGACCAAGTGCAAAGTGGTTCCTTATCTTTCCTTTCGTCCATGAGATATACCGTTTTGGGTGAGTGAAAATGTGCATAGTTGTTTTGTGTATTTCATTTTTTGAGTATGCCGGGCAACAATCTCATTTTCCTTCTTAAGTGAATTTGGAAGAAAATATATTATTTCCTCATAGTCCTATGTTGCAGATACAAGCAAATCATGGGTGTGTTCTTTTAATGATGTGATATTTAGACAGAAGAAACGAGTCTTGAACAGGTCTTTAGCAAACTGTCCTTAGCGGAGTATTAGTTTTTATTGTTGCTCTAATTTCCTCATGTCCACCTAGAGGGATAATTGATGGTGAATAATAATTTCATCAGATAATTATGGCTGTTGTATGACTACTGTAGACTTCTAACTATTATTTCTCAAAAATGCTTCAAAGTATGTGCCATTTTTATTAGAAAGAACACAACTAGAAGATGAGGGCAGCCTTGGTGCAGTGGTGAGGTCCTCTCCACTTGTGCCAAGAGGTACTGGGTTCGAATCAGCCTCCCTGCACTGCACTTTGCAGGGGTAAGATTAGGTTCCTATAATCCCTCCCAGACCCCACCTTATGTGGGAGCCTCTATGCAGGTATGTCCTTTACTCCTGTTTACACAACTAGAAGATGCCGGGCACAAAGCGAAATCTAGAAAACAACAAAGGGTCAAAACTAGTAAAATCTAGGAAAAACAGGAATGATCACTAACAAAAACCTAGAATCCTAACTAACAAAAACCCTGGACCCTCATGCAGGGGAAGCATCAGCCTTGCGTGTTCAATTCTGCAAAAGCATTTCTGTTTTGTGTATTTCATGTTTTAGAGTCTGCAAAATGATCATCAATTATGTCTTCATTTAACATTTGGCGAAAGAAAATTTTCCTCTAGCCTGTACACCATTTCAATGAGATTGCAAATGATCGTTGCCTTTATAAAGAAAAGGCGTATTGTGACTTAGATGGTCTCCAACTCGATATTTCCCTCACCTTTGCAAACTCTGAAGTTTCAAAAACAACATGGTGTGACAGAAAACATTGTAACACATGAGTCAAATTTTGTGTACAATGAGCAAGTGCAAATTGGTTCCTTATCTTTCCTTTCATCCATGAGATATAACGTTTTGGATGAATGAAAGAAGATAATGTGCATACTTGTTTTGTGTCTTTCATGTTTTTGAGTCTGCTGCGCATAAATCTCATTTTCCCCTTAAGTGAATTTGGTATAAAATATATTTTTGCTTCCTAGTCCTATGTTGCAGATACAGGCAATCATGGGTGGCTTGTTTTAATGATGTGATATATATGCAGAAGTGACAAGTCTTTAACAGGTCTTTAGCAAACTGTCCTTGTTAGTGGAGTATTAGTTGTTACTGTTGCTCCCATTCCTCATGTCCACCAGTCCATCTAGAGAGATAAATGGTGTTGAATAATTTTTTCATCAGATAGTATCTATGTTCTGTGACTACTGTTGCCATCTAATTATTATTTTCTCGAAAATGCAGCAAAGTATGTGCCATTTTGTACTAGAAAGAACACAACTACAAAATGCCTGCCACAGAGCGAAATCTGAAAACAGCAAACTGGCTAGCACTGAGTTTGTGAGCTAGCCAGCCAGGGTTCGAGCCTCACCTCTACCTATTAAAAATCTGGTTCCTACTTCCTCCTAGGCCCAGCTCATTTATTTGAAAAACAACAAACAAAGGGCCAAAACTAGCCAAATATAGGAAAAACAGGAAGGACAACTAGCAAAAAAACCTAGAATCCTAAATAGCCGAAAACAAAAATCCCGGACCCTCGTGCAGGGGCATCATCGGCCTTTCGTGTATTATAGTGCAAAAGCACTATATGTCATCCGTTTATGGTACTTTGTCTTTTGGAGACAATGTCTCAGAAACTTTGACTTGGTTGTCCTACTGAAAAACTGGTAACCAATTTTTTTTGATTGACTACAAAATGTTCATTATGCTCAAGTACCGCGTGCATAGTAGTAAAAAAAACTTTCAAATGTTTGAAAGTAGCCTTTACAATGCTTCAAATCTTCGCAAATTAATACTTGTCTTTTTATTGCAGGCTAAGTTACCCTCTGGTTTGTTGATTCCCAAGGTCTCCAATATGTAAATGTATTTTGTGGCAAAGCTCATGAGAGGACTGAAGGC
This sequence comes from Poa pratensis, assembly GCA_947311845.1. Lineage (NCBI taxonomy): Eukaryota > Viridiplantae > Streptophyta > Magnoliopsida > Poales > Poaceae > Poa > Poa pratensis. The sequence goes on from CAMZMU010000038.1 coordinate 4,915,334, forward strand.
AAAGAACAGTTCACTTGCAGTGATATGTTCAGATCTTGGCTGCTGTTTCAGAAGTGACGTTAGCTAGTCTGTGAAAGGGGAGGCTTTATGCTCATATAGATTGGCTGCTGTTTCAGAAGTGACGTTAGCTAGTCTGTGAAAGGGGAGGCTTTATGCTCATATAGATAGTTTTGAGTTGTTGAAAAGGCTTGTTATAGGTGATGTTTCCCTGTCAAAGACCATTAGCTAGGTAACTGCTCCCAATTACAGCTGATGTGGTCTTGTATAATCTTGACATCTTGTGAGCAACCTTTTCTTTGCTCAGAACAGCACGCATAATCTTTTGATAGGCGGTACTTTGCAGAGTTTATCAATTTTTTCTAAATACCGAAGCTCCTGGAAAATACGGCGCGGATTCTTTAACTTGCTAAAAACAGTGTTGCCTCATCCAAATACCTCGAAACATATCTAGTACCTTGTGTGAACGACACATGCCCAATTCAGCATATAATGGAGTGTGGGTGCAGAAGTCGGCAAGATCACAATAAATGCGTGGTTATAGTGTGGGTGCAGAAGTCGGCAAGATCACAATAAATGCGTGGTTAGGATGCTCATGCGTCAGTCCGCTCGTTCGACTCAAGGCAAGCTTCGCGTTGAGTTTCTCTGCTGAGGCGCCTTTTCCAGTGGGGCAGCACGACAAATGGCACAAAGTACAAACGAAAGCAGGGTACGCAGCAGATTCTCACTCCCAAAGTGTCAGGGCAAATTTCAGTCTCATGCACCTGCAACATTCAGATCTCGAAGAGCTGTGAAGAATGAGATGAAAAGAAATGATGGGCACCTTTTCAGGTATCCGATCTCTATCAGAACAGTGAGGGAATTGTTCTTCTTACAGCACATATGTACTACTGGGTATCGACACACCGAATCAGTGTCGCTGTTGCCTTGCCACCATGAAAGCTAGAACCAGCTAGTCACGCCACAGTAACAGGAGAATAAAAATGGAGGATGAAGAAATATTTGCTTTTAATCGAGTCATCATGATGTAGCATTCGGATTAATTAACATATGGTACGATCACAGTCACAGCGGAGATATCGGCTGATTGTCTTGGCATCTGACTCGGACATCTGGCTAGCGGCAGCAGATGCATAGGACGACCGCGATGATCAGGATGAGGATGAGGAGCGGCAGGGATATGATCAGCACGAACTCCATCAGCTCTTTCCTGCGGAGAGAATAGACAATGGAAAATTAAGCTTCATTTGCTGGCTTTTACATCGAGCAACACCTCTCTCAAAAGCAATAACAAAATGCCAGGTAATTGCTTTTCTCTCCTCTCTCCCTCCGAACTAAACTGCTGTTCTACAGCTCGTGGTGCTACAGCTACACCATCAGGTCAAGATTCTCCAATAATCTTGCAAAATCATTTGCCTACGAATGAGCTACTCCAGAAAGAGCTCGGTGGTGTTTCTCACACATTTTTAGACCGAAAGGGATGCATCTTCGCCTGTAGCTTCTTGGAGGCATGACCGGAGGCTAATTGGATGCTCAGCAAAGGAAAATCACATCCCCTTTGTTAGCAAAGGTGGGGACGGAGGGATCTAATTCCCGTGAATTGCTGCGTCAATTATTACTTTATTAGTGGCATGAATTGATTCGATTCCTCATAATCATAGACGGGGTATGCTCTCGCATGTGTCAAGCCTGGCACTAAAGCTTTCTAGAACAGAACACATCAAAGAAGATCGGACGCGATGGGGCTATACCCTATAGGTTCATGATCCATTAGTTATTGGACCTCTAGGATTTGACTGAAATTAGTACTCACTATCCAGCATAGAGGGTAGATACTAAGCCACAGAGCAGTGTTGACTGGATCAGTGGACGAGCCAGTTAGTCATGCATGCGTGAGTCTTGGATTTTAATTTACGAATAAATCCAAAAAATGAAGAAAACATAAGATTTGACAGGGACAAGAGAACACAGAAAACATTTAGTACCTGCGGCGAACCGAGCTGCCGATCTGGCGATCTTGTTGGTTGCTGCTCCTGGCGCCCTTAATCTGTTGAAGACGATGGAGTTGGGAGGGAGACAGCCGGAGGGGGGGGGGGGGGGGGGAGTAGTGGAGAATGGCGACGGGGAAGAAGCAAGTGGTTCCGGTGGTGCCGTGGGCTAAAAACTAATCAGCTTTGAGTGGGGTGGAGAAGAAGGGAGAAGCGGAAAAACGCGTCACTAGTGTGATGTGAACCTAGGACTCCGGCCATACGGCGCCACACTGGCCAGATGTGGACGGTGGACGGTGCCTTCGGCCTAGCCACCGGGCTGCGTCTGGTTGGACAGACAAACGTGAATGCATTACAAACGAAATGACAGACAGTGATTACACTCAGCTAAAAGCAGGTCAATCCCCTATCAAAAAGAAAGCAGGACAATCTCTCTGGATATAGGCCATGGAAGCTGGACAAACTGGCAAATAGGTTAAATCACATCACACGGAATATCACTCTGTACCTTATCAGTTCACCACACACACTGACCAAAGACCAATCAATTACACGTTTCACGTCGAGAAGATAGAAGAAAAGAAAAAGAAGGCATAGATCACCACACCGAGCAGAGTTAGAGTCGGATAACCACAACGACAGTAAACAACATTACTGGACTACATGATGCAGCGACGTGGAATCAGTCCGTCCCTCCGGCGCCGGCGAGCCACGGCGGAGCTAGCTAAGCTAACGGCAGACGATGCAGATGATGATGGCGATGATGACGACCAGCGCCACGAGGGGCAGCGATATCACCAGTACCATCTGCATCTTGCCGGCTGATTTTGTGATGCGACGTGCAACCTGCAAATGTGGAAACATTCATACTGACGAACATAGGGAGTAGGAAAAAAGAAAGATTCTAGGGAGTAGGGAGTAGCAGTGTGGAAAGTGTTTAGTGTAACTACGGTTAAAAGTTAAAACAGTGTACATACCTGAAACTGAAAGTGTAGCCCCGAGCTATCGCCTATCGATCTGTCCCAGTCCCAGCTGACGATGGTGAGAAGCTTAACTATGAGGATGAGGCCACAGAGCGAAGCAAACATGGGGAGTTAAATGGAGCTGCGAGGGAGGGGAAAGCGAAGGAATCAATGGAAGGGAATGGTTTGCGCTGGAAGTATCGTTGGTTAATGGTTAAGTACCCATTCGAGAGAACCAAAGCAGCAAAGGCGACGCGTGCCCCTAGCTTTCCGTCGCTTCATCTCCATGTTGGCAGGTTTACCTCTGGAGAAGAATCCGAGCCGTGCCAGACTGGCCCTTTAATTTCTCCTTTTTACGGTATAATAATCACTATTTTGACTTAGCTCAGGCCTACAACAACAAATGTTTAACAAAATTCTCTTTTAATGAAAATGACACGTCTTTTGACTCGTTTAAAAGAAATTAACAAAACTAGCAGGGTAGGGCTGGCGTGGCGGCTCGTCGCAACAACTTTTATGTACACCAAAGCATCAGTAAAACAAAATATAACAAAATCCCATGCCATGCTCAATCCGACCGTTTGACTCGCCACAAGATACCCGCTTGGCATTAGTTCAAAAAAAAAAAAAAAGATACCGCTTGGCATGGTACGTAAATCAGCGCGGGACCAACCCGCTGAAAACTACAAGATTGTGTCATGGATGAAGAAAGAGATTGAAGATCTCATAGATTTGCTAGTCTCTTTTAGTTTTGTTTTTGTAATTGATATAATCGTGTACTCTTTGCTGGTTTAATATACGTGGAAAAATTCAAAAAAAAAAAAAAACCGCTGAAAACTGCTGACTCAGCCGTTTCGGTGGAGCATGACATGGGAGACCACACGGGCAGCCGACACCAGCCACTCCTTAATTATAAGCGTGGAGAGTGGGATGGAGAAGAAAAGAGAAGCGGCAAAACACATCACGAGTGTGAGCTGAGGAGTAGGGCGCCACACTAGGCAGATGTGTGACTCTGAGAGAAAGATGTATGGGTTTGGAGGTTGACGGTGCATTTGCCTTACAAAAGTTTGTACCCATTTCGTCACCTCGGCCTAGCTGTTGGGCTGCGTCTGGTTGAACATACAAACGTGAATGCATTACAAACGAAAAGACAGTCATTCGAGCAAGAGTTAATGGCACCCGCAGTCACGCAACTCGTCACGTATGTGCACTTAAGTCACACTTCTCCAGAACGTGATTTTTTGGTCACACATCTGGACAAGTGGGTGCACGCAGGTCTCTGGGCCCACGTGTCAGTCCGTTTTGGACGGTAAATTTTCAGAAAACCCCCTGGAGTAATATAATTTTACAAAATGGTACAAAATTAGAAGGACCATTTTGTAAAATTAGGAGGACCATTTTGCGAAATATCTAAAAATACAGGGGGTTTTCTGCAAAATTACTTGTCCATGTCAACACTCCCGCAACGGAAAACGGTCTGACACGTGGGCCCAGAGACCACCGTGCACCCACTTGTCCAGATGTGTGACCAAAAAATCACGTTCTGGAGAAGTGTGACTTAAGTGCACATACGTGACGAGTTGCGTGACTGCGGGTGCCATTAACTCTTCGAGCAAGTACATTAGGATAATGTATGTGGGTTGAAAGAGATGCCACATTATTATGTTTTTACTTGGTGAAGAAGAGAGGAGAGGAGAGGAGAGAAAAAAGAAGCAGGCTGTAAACTTTAGCATGAGCTCCAACACTGTTTGTCCGTGAGAACAAAAGGTGGGACACCATCTTACACTCAGCCAACTCTAAAAAAGAGCATGAAAATCTCTCTGGAAAAAAACGACACCACCAACACCACGTATACTGAACCAAAGCCTCAGCTCGCCAGTTATCCTCACAACAAGCTCCTGCGCAGAGCATTGATGTTGTGTGTTGTGAAACACCCTCGCATTCCGCTGCTTCCATAACATCCAGCAAACTAAGGTTACCGCTGTGTCAAATCTCTTCCTATCTTTGCCCTTGAACCTTTGGCGTTCCCTCAACCACCATGGCTCAAGTGTATCAGCCACCTCTGGAGCTCTGCTGCGCACTTGCATCCTCTGGAGGCAGCCGTACCACACCTCCCGTGCATACACACATTGAACTAAGACATGCTCTATAGTGTCCTCCTCCTGTAGGCAAGTAAAGCAACTCGCCGTAGCATCCTGCAGTCTGTGTCGAAATCTCCTGTCCGAGGTCCAAACCTTATGTTTCAGCGCGAGCCACATGAAAAGCTTGCACTTGAGAGGCGCATACGTTTCCCAGGTGCAGTCGGCTGTGGCCACACGCACTCTCCCTGACAAAGCATATCGTAGGTAGACTTGGCGGTGTATTCTCCCGTTGACGACCATGGCCAGCTGAATGTGTCCGCCTCTCCTGGCACGCACTGCACCGCAGAGACCTGCAGCCAAAGGTGTACCATCTGAACTGCGGCTACACCTGTTGGCGCAGTTTCCAAGTCCTGAACCCAACGGCTTCCAGTCAGCCCTTCGGCTACCGATCTGTTGCTCTTAGCACTGTCTCCGACTAGGTCGAAAACCGCCGGCGCAATCTCGCTCACCGCATGGCCCCGTACCCATCTGTCCTGCCAAAACCGACAGCTCCTTCTGTCCCAAATAGTGATCTTAACCAGGCTCTGAAACACTGCTTCCGCGTCTCTGTCATGCAACAATGGCAAACCCTGCCATGGCCTCGAGGGATCAGTCCTCCTTAGCCATTCCCACCTCACTCTTAGAGCAATTCCTTGAGTTCTTAGGTCTTTGATCCCAAGGCCTCCGTAGCACTTGGGCTTACAGACATTGTCCCACGCCACCATGCACTCGCCACCATTTGCTGTTTCCTTAGCTGCCCAGAAGAAGGACTTCATCCACTGCTCGATTTCTTCCAGCATCCAAATTGGAGCCTCCGAGACAAGCAGGTGGTGTATCGGTCTCGCAGCAATCACCGTTTTCACCAACACCAACCTTCCGGCCCTTGCTAGCAATCCTCTCTGCCAAGCTGGAGCCGCGCTGATTGTCTTGTCCAATACAGGCTGCCACTCATCCTTAGTCAACGGCCGCGGTGCAAGCGGCAGACCAAGGTACTGAATTGGGAATTCAGCAAGACGACATCCGAGGATTCCTTGCACCCTCTCTCTGTCTTCCTCACTTCCTTTGATCAAAGTTGCAGACGATTTAGTGTAGTTGATTTCCAGGCCCGACGCGCCACCAAACAACCGCAGGATGGCCTTGGTCGCCACCAGATCCGAGCGCGCCGGTCGCACAAACAAGATTACGTCATCTGCATACACCGAGATGCGCTGCATCGCGGTCACTCCTCGAATTGGCCGGAAGAGTTGCTTGGTAACTGTTCTCTTGACCATGGCAGTGAGTACCTCCATGCCGAGAATAAACAGCGTAGGGGAAATTGGATCCCCCTGTCTCAGACCACGGGCATGGGCGATCTTGTCCCCAGGCACACCATTCACCGAAATCTTAGTGCTCGCCGTTCGCAGCAAAATTGCCACCCACCTTAGGAACATGTCACTGAACCCCAGCTTCTCCATGACCTCAAACAAGAATGCCCAGGAAATCGAGTCGAAAGCCCGAGACACGTCGAGTTTGAGTAACACCCCCGGTGTTCTCCTGCCATTCAACCTCCTTGCCACCTGGCGCACAAGTAAGAAGTTATCGTGCAGATTTCTCCTTTGACAAAGACTGATTGATTCGCGCTGACCAATTCACTAAGCCGTGGTCTGATTCGATTTGCCAACAATTTCGCAAACAGTTTGGAGATGCTGTGAACCAAACTGATCGGTCTGTAGTCGCCAACCTGCGTTGCCTCTTGCTTCTTGGGGATGAGGGTGATCACCGCCTTGTTCAGCTTCCCAAAACCTCGGCCGTCCCCCACGTACAGCTTCAGGAACGCCGCCATCACATCCTGCTTGATGACCTGCCAAGCCGCGGGTAAAAAAGGCCAATGAAGACGTCCGGCCCAGGAGCTCTATCCGCAGGAAGCTCCTTAATAATCTCCCAGACTTCCTCCTCTGTGATGATTCTGTCCAGCTCCTGTAGGTTCACCTGCGGTAGATCAAGATAGTCAAGGTCGATCGTGTGATCCCTTGATTGGATCGCCCCCAGCAGGTTTCGGTAGGCATGGTGGAATGCCTCCTCCTTTCCCCTCTGATCTGTGATCACCTCTCCGTCTACCGTGATTGCGGGTATGAAATTCCTCGTCTGTGATCACCTCTCCGTCTAGTGTCTTCTTCAATTTCAGGTCCTTAGGCTTCCTACCCGTTTGTACACTATATAACCTTACGAGGATCATATACATACAACAAACTATAGGGTTTTATTAGAGAACCAAAAGGCCTTAGATGACGAAATTATCTCATCAGAGACGCAGATGATGGTTGCAAAGGGGAGAATACGTTGTAAGCACAAGACTTGAAAAACAGCCACAATCGTTTGCTTATCTCTATACGACCGAGAGAATCACGTGTGACTGTTAGAATATCCGTAAGAGGCGGAGATAGGGTAGAGATATAATTGGATTGAATATACGTTCAAATTTCATGTACTACATCTCTCTTTTGTACCTCTACATAAACCCCACAAGGGTCCAATCAATACAACACACAAATTTACTTTCTATATTTTCCACGGGAAAAACATGAAAATGTTGAACAAAACACAACATTTTGGGCTTCACCTAGTTTGCTCCATCTCTTCCCATTGGCTAATGTTGATTGTCGGATGAGTATGTAATTATGTCTCCTCCACATCCTACCGGTGAAGGGTGGGGAACTTGGATATGGTTGCGGAGGAAAATCAATATTGTGTGTTAGGTGCGCTATTTTCCCTTATTGCTAAGCATTTCCCCATAAACCGAGGAGTCAATAAAGTGCGTGCAACGAAGAAGAAATAGGGAGGCAAGGTAAGCGACCTATGATGTGGGATGCTGGAGAGTTAACTTGGATTTTCTGTTAACCATGGAAACTAACAAACTTAGCGTGCGCCTATTTCATCTCATATGAAGCGCATGTCTCATCCTACGACTCAATACCGATCCGACCAGGAGAAAAAAAAATAATTCGTTCAATGCCTAGTGGCCGCCAAAACAATATGTGTCGGTGAGGTCATGTGTCCCTCTTTGGCCAAGTCTGGGGAGGTCCTCCAACCCTTTCATCTCTCGGAAGGTCCATTCCTCAGATTATTGTCAGCGTCTTCTAAATTTGACCGATCCCTTTTTGGCTACCACGTCAACAATGTTCTTACTGGCTCCAACGTGGGTTGGAGGTCTATATATAGCACCGAGCTTCTCACGACATGCTACCGAAGAGTGTATAATAAGGGGTGGACCGTTGAGCTTGTTGTAATAATGGATATATGTTATGAACTCTCCGGCTACAACCCTGCTGCCAGTGCAACGGTTTTCAACCCTTGTGGATATTTTCAACTTCACACTTGTACGCACGTAGCCGCCAACCACGAAACAATTTAAAATCTATTAATTCCCAATAAAACAACATAATACACTTAAATTGATGTAATATGACACGTTTTGGCAGGCTAATAGATGTAGCTTGCCAAGACATGTTATGTGATAAGTCCAATGTTGATCCAACTACTTCCTTCATTCAGTAATATAACATGTTTTGGCAGACTAATAAATGTAGTGTGCCAAGACATGTTATATTATACTCCTTCCGTTTCACAATGTAATATGTTTTTTGTGTTACACATGCATGTTTAGATTTATACTAAAAAGAATGGACACATGCACTAGATATATGTGTGTCCTCTAAATGTGGAAGAAGGCTAAACCATCCTATATTGTGAACAAGGGAGTGAACAGAGGGAAGCAATCCATTTTCTTTTAGAACAAGTTTTTTTCTACGAAGTAGCTCACACCATATTATTTGTTGACATTACAGCTTATCTCCATCTCCACTAATATTAAAAGACAGAGTGGATCTGAACCGTCAATCAAGTCCGATTCAACGTCTCAGATTGTCCGAATGTTGTATGATGTGCTTTTGCGTTTACCGCAGAAAAAAAAGTTAGAAACCGGTCCACGCTCCCCACCCCACGACCCCCACTCTCCTCCTCAGCCGACGGCCGGACTCTCCTCTCTCTCCACCGCCGCCGCCCCTCAATCTCCATCGCGCCGCCGGGCACTCCTCTCACCGCGCCGCCACCCCGCAATCTCCATCGCGCCACCGGGCATTCCTCTCACCGCGCCTCTCACCGCGTCGCCGGACGGGAACTCTCCACCGCGCCATCGGTGGAGGTGACCGAGGAGAGCCGGGACGCGTCCCAGGAAGCCAAGGGCATGGCCATGGAAGCCATGTCGGAAATGCGTCCCAGGAAGCCAATGGTGGAACGTGGGGGTCAGGTGCTCTAGATCATGCTACCACGCTGACCCATCTGCTGTAAGGCCAGCCCGACGGATGGTATTCCTCCGATCTAAACGCTTGTTGCCGGTATTCATGGTCGTCACCTGCATTGGTAACTAGGGATTGCATTGTTTGTAGTGGAAGGCATGTTGCTCCATCTGACGATGTATTTCTTATTCTCTTGCTAATTATTTTGATCTTTTCAGTTTCTTGTTGTTTTGTCCCAGATTGGCTGAGAGGTGCGTTGACTACAGTTTCTCATAGCCACGTTCAAGTTCTGACTATATAACTAATTTTCTATGGCTCTGGCTTCGTGATCTGGTTGATGATATTTTTGTTGTCTTCAGAAGACACTTGCGAAGGAGGGATATTGTACTTTAGTATTCAAGTAAGTATCAGGAATTGAACGGTGCATGGTTCAGTTCAAATTTTAACCCATCTGAGCCTTATTGATATGCGTTTCATCGATTGCAGATATTGTACCAAGTTCAGACTGCAGATATTCCCAGATAAAAAACTTTAAATTTCAATCTTGTATACTATTGGTTCTTGATTCATGCACATAGTTTCCCCCAGTTATTGATTTTGATCCAAACCTATGTCTGCAATTGGCTAACTAAGAAAACAAGAGTTTTTTCTGGATCCTGAGTCATATGTTTGAGCTATCACTTTTTTCATAAGGTTTAAAGTTGTGAATACTTCTATAGGCAGGAGTGTATACATGCCGTTTCATGTACAGTATGATGGACAGAAGATACTCATTTGATACTGTAGCATTACAGAAGTGGTGTATCACGCCATGGTAAAAGGTCACACGCTAATACTTGCTAGAAAAATTAGACCACTTTTTTGTTTTAGCTTTTTTTATTTCTTCTATGCTTGTAGAACTGATCCCATTGTATCTCATAAACAAAATTTTCTTCATTTTGCATAACAGTTTGGGAAATTCTATATGATTGGTTTAGTTATTATTTATTTGATCTTGATTAATATCTTAGAACATTGATACATAATTTGATGTTTCAGAGTGGTCAGATAAACATGTTGACTACTCCGTCAACTTCGTAATCTTTTCTGTTTTGCTTCGCCAGAAATTCCATCCCTTTGATGGAAGTATGCATCTTGGGACAGCCTCTTACATGGTTATTAGATAATACCTTGTGCTTTTGTATCTCCAACCTCGACGCCCTCGTCGTATCCTCCAACCTGACGCAGCTACCTGAAGCTAGACCTGCCCCTTCCTTTGCCTCAAGGTTTGCTCATGATGCCACTTTTACATTAAATAGCCTGTCCACTTCTATAGCCGTCTACATCCAAAAGGTGGAGACCAGTAAGTTATGTATTGGTTCAGTAAAACAGTGTAGCATCCTAGCATTTGGGTTAGATTGGGGTGCATGTATTGGTTCAGCATTTACCTATGTATCTGTGAAACTGGTGTATGAAATATACTATTTCGTCACTACTTCAGAAGTTCTTTTCTGAATTTTCAGTTTGTCGGTGTAAGATGCAACATTTTACTCAAAAATCAATGTATCTTTTGTGAATTTTCAGTTTCATTACACTAACAGATAATATGTTTCTATTCACGCTTACGCCAATGTTGTGTTTTTTTTATTAATGGCGAGAAGAAGCATATATGTTTGTCTCTGAAGGATAATCTAGGAAATCTGGTTAGAGCATTTTTTACTACCAACAGAAGTTGAGAAAATTAAAAATCCAATCTTTTCATACAATAATCATTCTTTGACCATAAGCTGATTCATTGTCATGCTGACGATGCTCAATATTTGAAGGTGGTGTTGCAAATAAATAGTAGTGGACTGATTTTGATAAGTTTTTCCTTTTTCTATTAATTATCCTTTCATTCATATTGGACGTGGTTTTTAAATCATGTACAGAAGAATTTCCACATCTGGAGCTCAGCTGACTTTACTTTTTTCTATGTACTATAGATGGGGTCAACATAAGTTCCAACGGAAGAGACGAAAAATGGTAGTAGTTTCACTGCAATGAAAGAATATATCATGTCCTTCCCTATTAAAACCAAATTGGTGCGGATACATGATCCAGACTTGTCACGTGGAGATTTAGAATGCCAATTCAAACACGATGGATGGTTGGACGGCAACGTAAGCTAACATGTCACCATATGATATAACTTCTTTGAATGAAAAGCGTTTGATTTATTTGATATAATGTTAGTTTCAAACTTCAGGTAATAAATGCATATATCTACTTCATGTAGACCCAAGACCATCTACATAATAGAGCAGGTGGACGAGTATTTTTGGACAACACACATATATTTCTGGAATATTAAAGTGAGACGCTACATTTCCTATAAGTCTAAAATCAACATGTCTTAAGACCATCTACATTTGAGGATTTTATTGTATTTACTATTATTACACATGTGGTGCATGTGCACGTTTACTATTTCTACACTATCATTGGATGATTACTATGCTGTCATGATTTGAAATTATAGACCCTTAAGAAGGGTAGTTGTGCTGCACCCTCCAATTATTATGCTTCCTTCATGTGTTTATTTCCCTCATTTTTTTAAAGATTCTTTTGGGATTGAACTTCTGTTTTGCTGCCGCTACCCTATACACGAAAAGATGGTGCGAACCAATTTGCTATGACAAAATGATCCATTTTAATTGTTTCCCCCCTTTAGTATGGTTTGTATCAATTTTCTTAAGTATTCTATTTGGTCAAATAATACGAAACATGCACAACCACAGAAGGTGGGTCATCTGGTTTTGGACCGTTGTATCAGTTCAATGTAAGGTCCATGTAAATTATTCAAAGTTTCTTCATGAGTGGATGGATGCAATGCTCTGTTGTATGTCAAAGAAGAGGAAATACAACATTGTTTATATTACCAAACAAGCTTGTATGTTACTTGGAGGTTTACAATGGACACACCACCTCGGGGCTTGTAAATCGTTTGTCCTTGAGTTGCTTGCATGATTTATGTCTCTGCCTATACAATATTCTGGAATGGTTTAAATCATTTTAGTTCCTTTGAAATTGGTAAAGCATTTCATGCTTTTGCGACACTGCAATATAATGTCTACATATCTTTAACTTGAAAGCATATATGATTTTTTCATCTAATAGGAAACATGTAATCTAATTTTTATGTACTTGTCAACATACAACATACAAAATACGTGCATTGCACGGTCACGATTACTAGTACCTTTCAAGGGAGGGAATCCAGCCCCGTGATAAAAGCACATCCAGACCATAGTTCGAGAGGCCCAGCAGCAGCAGGGCCACTGTGAAACTGAAACTGGAATTTGTAAATCTGAGAATGGGTTTTGTTTAACCGGCCGTATTGGTTTGGTTTTGAATATGGGCTTCTTTGGTTGAATTGCTAATGGGCTGATTATGGAACAGTTCGGTTTTGGCTTAGGTCCGTGAAAAAATAAGTTTGGCTGGGTCAGGTATGGGTTCAACCCGTTCGCAGTTGGACAGGTCAAACCCACGGATCCCAAACCGGTTCTTATGTTTGGTTTAGGTAGTACTCGCTCGGCTGCTCCTATCTTCCTCGTTCTTTCGTCGCCGCCGCCCCTGCCGGCTAGCTGTCCTCGCTGCCCTGTTCCTCCGCCACCGCTGCCTGATGTCTACGCACGCTTCTATTCCTGTAGACAGTGTTGGGCCTCCAAGAGCAGAGGTTTGTATAACAGCAGCAAGTTTCCCTTAAGTGAATCACCCAAGGTTTATCGAACTCAGGGAGGTAGAGGTCAAAGATATCCCTCTCAAGCAACCCTGCAATTAAGATACAAGAAGTCTCTTGTGTCCCCAACACACCCAATACACTTGTCAGATGTATAGGTGCACTAGTTCGGCGAAGAGATAGTGAAATACAAGTAATATGGATGATTATAAGTAGTAACTGCAATCTGAAATAAAGATGGCAGCAAGCAAACATGTAGCAGAACTTGATGTAAACGGTGTTTCAATGCTTAGAAACAAGGCCTAGGGATCATACTTTCACTAGTGGACACTCTCAACAATGATCTCATAACTGAATAAGTAAAAGCTACTCTTAAACACTCTCTTGTTGGATAACAAACACCATTCATTGTGTAGGGCTACAAAAGCACACCTCAAGCCGGAGTAAACAAGCGCCACAACGTCATAAAGGAGTCACACACGGTGCACACACTGTCACCTTTACACCGTGGAGAGTACCGGAGTTCATATTAAAGTAACCTCTAGAGTGCATAATAGATAAAGAGTAACATCTACATATTCAACTAGATTAGCACAACTGAACACAAGTAAATACTACTCGGGATTATTCTCCTTCTTGATGAAGCAAGAGTACTATGCGTAGGGCTGCAAAAGCACACCTCAAAGTCTGAGTAAACAAACACCACAATTCCCAAGAATAAGCCATGATAAATGTCTAAATTATTCATAGAGTCACACAAGTACCCACACTGTCACCTTGATACCGTGTTGTCACAATGACTCCAGAAACTAGACAAAATCACTTGAGTAGCATAAACATTATTAATGTATTCAGCGATACTAGCAATACACATGATCACATAAAGATCACACCATGGGAGAGAGAGATGAACCACATAGCTACCGGTAGAGCCCTCAGCCTCGGGGGAGAACTACTCCCTCCTCATCATGGGAGTCAGCAGCGGCGATGAAGATGGCGGTGGTGTCGATGGAGATGACTCCGGGGGCAATTCCCCGTCCCGGCGGCGTGCCGGAACAGAGATTCTGTCCCCCGAAACTTGTCGTCGATGGCGGCGGCGCTGCGGAACTCTTCGTGGAAATTGACTTGTTTTTAGGGTTTTCGCGTCTGAGGCAATATATAGGCGAAGGGGCGCGTCGGTGGAGTCCGAGGGGCCACACCATAGGCGGCGCGGCAGGAGGGGGCCCGCGCCGCCAGGTGGTTTGGCCGCCTCCTGGCTCCTCTTCGTCTCTCCTTCGGACTCGTGTACGTGTTGGAAAAATAGGGACGTGGCCTTTTGTTTCGTGCAATTCCGAGAATATTCGCAGAAGTACTTTTCTGAAACCAAAAACAGCAGAAAACAGGGAACTGGCACTTGGCATCTTGTTAATAGGTTAGTCCCAGAAAATGCATAAAAGTGATATGAAGTGTATATAAAACATGTAGCAATTGGTATAATATAAGCATGGAACATCAGAAATTATGGATACGTTGGAGACGTATCAAGCATCCCCAAGCTTAGTTCTACTCGTCCTCGAGTAGGTAAAACGATAACAACAAATAATTTCTGAGGAGACATGCTTTCACACAATCTTGATCATAATATTGCTAGGCTCATGTCATGAATGAAGTGACTCAAAGCAATGGTCTATAGTTTGCTAACAGATAGATAAAGAGTAAACAATGAATCATATAAGCAAAAACTTTTCATGAATAGTACTTTCAAGACAAGCATCAAAAAGTTTTGCATAAGAGGTAACTCATAAAGCAATAGATTCAAAGTAAAAGGCATTGAAGCAACACAAAGGATGATTAAGTTTCAGCAATTGCTTTCAACTTGTAACATGTATATCTCATGGATAGTTGTCAACATAAAGCAATATAACAAGTGCAATAAGTAAACATGTAAGAATCAATGCACACAAAGTTGACACTAGTGTTTGCTTCTAGATAGAAAGGAGTAGGTAAACTGACTCAACATAAAGTAAAAGATAGGCCCTTCGCAGAGGGAAGCAGGGATTAAATCATGTGCTAGAGCTTTTTAAGTTTTCGAAAGCATAAGAGAGCACAAAATAAGTATTTGAGAGGTGTTTGTTGTTGTCAACGAATGGTAGTGGGCACTCTAACCCCCTTGTCAACCAGACTTTCAAGAGCGGCTCCCATGAAGGACGTTATCTCTACCAGCAAGGTAGATCATCCCTCTTCTCTTTTGTTTACACATGTATTTTAGTTTCTTTATAGTTGACACTCCTCCCAACCTTTGCTTACACAAGCCATGGCTAACCGAATCCTCGGGTGCCTTCCAACATTCACATACCATGGAGGAGTGTCTATTTGCAATTAAGTTGCTTACTGATAAATCAGGGCAAAACATGTGAAGAGAATTATTAATGAAAGTTGTAATTAATTGGGGCTGGGCACCCCGTTGCCAGCTCTTTTTGCAAATTATTGGATAAGCGGATGTATATGCCACTAGTCCATTGGTTGAAAGTCTGTGACAAGATTGAAAGATAAAACACCACATACTTCCTCATGAGCTATAAAACATTGACACAAATAAGGAGTAATAAAGTTTTGAATAGTTTAAAGGTAGCACATGAAGTATTTACTTGGAATGGCAGGAAATACCACATAGTAGGTAGGTATGGTGGACACAAATGGCATGGGTTTTGGCTCAAGGTTTGGATGCACGAGAAGCATTCCCTCTCAGTACAGAGTTTAGGCTAGCAAGGTTGTTTGAAGCAAACACAAGTATAAACCGGTACAGCAAGAATCACATAAAAACATATTGCAAGTATTATAAGACTCTACACTGTCTTCCTTGTTGCTCAAACATTTTACCAGAAAATATCTAGACCTTAGAGAGAACAAATATGCATCCCAAGTCTCAACAAGCTCTACGGTAGTTCTCCACTACTAGGCTTTAACTACATGATGCAAGAGCTTAAACATGATCTACTTGAGAGCTCAAAACAATTGCAAAGTATCAAATCGAAACAAGACAATGATCTACAAGAATGCATATGTCTTTTCCAATACCAACTACTACATGTAGCATTTTCTTTCTTCCAAACAAACACCAATCAATTTATTTAAACATAAACTCTCCAAATGATAATATAATGCAGCAAGAGAGTATTTATAAACAAGTGCTAACAGCTCGAAGAGATGCATGAAAAACAGGAGCTAAAAGCACTGCAGTAGCTAGTTAAGAATACTCAACAAATATAAGTGAAGAACATGAGTATTCACATGAAAAAGCGGAGCGTGTCTCTCTCCCACACAAGGATTGCTAGGATCCGAATTTATTCAAACAAAAACAAAAAAAAAATAAAAGCACACAGACGCTCCAAGTAAAGCGCATAAGATGTGAAAGAATTAAAATATAGTTTCACTAGAGATGACCTGATAAGTTGTTGATGAAGAAGGGGATGCCTTGGGCATCCCCAAGCTTAGACGCTTGAGTCTTCTTGAATATGCAGGGATGAACCACGGGGGCATCCCCAAGCTTAGGCTTTTCACTCTTCTTGATCATATAATATCACCTTCTCTCTTGATCCTTGAAAACTTCCTTCACACCAAACTCGAAATAGTTCTCATTAGAGGGTTAGTGCATAATAAAAATTCTCATATTCTGTATGAACAATCATTCCCAAAGCTTCTGGACATTAGCTACAGCCACCAATGCTTTGTGGAGCAAAGAAATCCACAAACATCGTAAAAGAGCGAATGCAAAACAAAAGGCAGAATCTGTCAAAAACAGAACAGTCTGTGAAGACGAATTTTTTCGAGGCACTTAAGTTGCTCAGATGGAACTGGTCCATTTAATGAAAGTTGCGTACATATCTGAGGAAGATGCGTGATTTTTTACAGAATTTTTGATTTTCTCAGGGAGAAAAGCTCAAATTCGTGACAGCTAAAAATCTGTTCTGCGCAGAAATCCAAATCTTGCATCAACTTTCAATAAAAGACTTTACTTGGCACAACAATGCAATAAAATAAAGATACAAAGGAGTTGCTACAGAAGTAACAAGCACCTTGACTCAAAACAAAAAGAAAAGCAAAAATAACAGAAAATAAAAACAATGGGTTGTCTCCCATAAGCGCTTTTCTTTAAAGCCTTTTAGCTAGGCATAGTGATTTTTATGATGCCACATAAGATGAGAGTTGAAACATAAAAAGAGCATCAAGAAGCATATATAAAACATGTTTAAATCTAACACTCTTTCTATGCATAGGAGTCTTGTAAGAAAACAAGTCAATGAAGAACAAAGTGACTAGCATAGAAAGGCAAAACAAGTGTAACTTCAAAAATTTCAACATAAGAGAGAAGACTTAATATTATTGTGATATATGAAATCGTGTCTCCCTCTCTCATAAGGACCAGTAGGTCTTAAAGTACCCAGCAAATAAAAGCAAATCAAGAGAAAGCTCAAAACATTCATCATAAAGAGAAGAATTTAGTAACATGAAGATTTCTATAACCATACTTTCCTCTCTCAAAATAATTTTCAGCGGCATCATGAATAAACTCAACAATATAGCTATCACATAGCATTCTTATCATGATCCACATGCATAAAAGTATCATTACTCTCCACATAACATAATCATTATAATAGTGAGAGTAAAAGTATCACATCCATCATTGTAATCATCATAAATAGGAGGCATAGAATAATCAAAATGATTTTTATCCTCAATAGTAGATGGACTGAGAATATCATATTCATCATTGTAAACATCATATATAGGAGGCATATCATAATCAACATAAACTATATCCTCAATAGTAGGTGGACTGAAAATATCACAATGATTATAATCATCATATATTGGAGGCAAAGTATCATCAAAGCAAATTTCCTCCTTAAAGCTTGGGGGACTAAAAATATCATATTCATCACAACTAGCTTCCCCAAGCTTAGACTTTTCCATAGCATTGGCAATAATGGTGTTCAAAGAATTTATAGTAATACCATTGCTACCATCATGCAAACAAGCCTCCATAGGTTTTTTAATTTTCTCTTCAAAAGCATCATGTCCTAATTCAATATAAAGTTCATAAAGATCTCTAATTTTTTTGTTGTTTTCCATTAAGCCTAACTAGTGAAAATAAAAACAAGAAACAAAAAGATATAATTGCAGAATCTAAAGGAAATAACTTCGAGCACTCACACACTAGCAACAATACTAGAAAATAGCTTTGTAGCCAGAGGATGTGAATACCTTTTACCTTACCTCCCCGGCAACGGCGCCAGAAAATAGCTTGATGTCTACGCACGCTTCTATTCTTGTAGACAGTGTTGGGCCTCCAAGAGCAGAGGTTTGTAGAACAGCAGCAAGTTTCCCTTAAGTGAATCACCCAAGGTTTATCGAACTCAGGGAGGTAGAGGTCAAAGATATCCCTCTCAAGCAACCCTGCAATTAAGATACAAGAAGTCTCTTGTGTCCCCAACACACCCAATACACTTGTCAGATGTATAGGTGCACTAGTTCGGCGAAGAGATAGTGAAATACAAGTAATATGGATGATTATAAGTAGTAACTGCAATCTGAAATAAAGATGGCAGCAAGCAAACAAGAAGGTTGTTTCAATGCTTAGAAACAAGGCCTAGGGATCATACTTTCACTAGTGGACACTCTCAACAATGATCTCATAACTGAATAAGTAAAAGCTACTCTTAAACACTCTCTTGTTGGATAACAAACACCATTCATTGTGTAGGGCTACAAAAGCACACCTCAAGCCGGAGTAAACAAGCGCCACAACGTCATAAAGGAGTCACACACGGTGCACACACTGTCACCTTTACACCGTGGAGAGTACCGGAGTTCATATTAAAGTAACCTATAGAGTGCATAATAGATAAAGAGTAACATCTACATATTCAACTAGATTAGCACAACTGAACACAAGTAAATACTACTCGGGATTATTCTCCTTCTTGATGAAGCAAGAGTACTATGCGTAGGGCTGCAAAAGCACACCTCAAAGTCTGAGTAAACAAACACCACAATTCCCAAGAATAAGCCATGATAAATGTCTAAATTATTCATAGAGTCACACAAGTACCCACACTGTCACCTTGATACCGTGTTGTCACAATGACTCCAGAAACTAGACAAAATCACTTGAGTAGCATAAACATTATTAATGTATTCAGCGATACTAGCAATACACATGATCACATAAAGATCACACCATGGGAGAGAGAGATGAACCACATAGCTACCGGTAGAGCCCTCAGCCTCGGGGGAGAACTACTCCCTCCTCATCATGGGAGTCAGCAGCGGCGATGAAGATGGCGGTGGTGTCGATGGAGATGACTCCGGGGGCAATTCCCCGTCCCGGCGGCGTGCCGGAACAGAGATTCTGTCCCCCGAAACTTGTCGTCGATGGCGGCGGCGCTGCGGAACTCTTCGTGGAAATTGACTGATTATTAGGGTTTTCGCGTCTGAGGCAATATATAGGCGAAGGGGCGGCGTCGGTGGAGTCCGAGGGGCCACACCATATGGCGGCGCGGCAGGAGGTGGGCCGCGCCGCCAGGTGGTTTGGCCGCCTCCTGGCTCCTCTTCGTCTCTCCTTCGGACTTCGTGTACGTGTTGGAAAAATAGGGACGTGGCCTTTTGTTTCGTGCAATTCCGAGAATATTCGCAGAAGTACTTTTCTGAAACAAAAACAGCAGAAAATAGGGAACTGGCACTTCGGCATCTTGTTAATAGGTTAGTCCCAGAAAATGCATAAAAGTGATATGAAGTGTATATAAAACATGTAGCAATTGGTATAATATAAGCATGGAACATCAGAAATTATGGATACGTTGGAGACGTATCACTGCCCCGGGCGGCTCGCCTCCCCGACGCATATCCCTCTATTCCCCGTTTCTCCGCCGCCGCCGCCCCTGGTGGCTCGCCGTGCTTGCCGGTTCACGGTCCCCGCTGCATCCCCCTTCTCTCTTCCCCGTTCCTCCGCCGCCGCCTCCCCTGCAGATCGCCGTCTTCGCCGCCCCTGCAGGCTCGCCGTCCCGCGTAGTCGCGTACCCGTTCCTCTGTCGATTCCCCGCCGCCGCTCTTGCCGCTCGCCGTCCTGGCCGTCCCCGCCGCATCCCGTCCTCTCACCCCCGTTCTTCCACCGCCGCATCCCGTCCTCTCACCCCTGTTCTTCCACTGCCGCCCCTGCCGCTCGCCGTCCTCGCCGCCCCTGCTGACTCGTCGTCCTCGCCTCTGCCAACGAGGTCATCTGTTAACCCACGGTTCCGTGTTGGGTTTAAACCCACGGTTATGTGCTTGGTTTGAATTAGTTCAAGTGGAGAACATAGCGGGTTTAGTTTTTTTTTTTTTGAAAACTTAAATCTTTATTCATCAAATAATGGTCAGATCATTTACAAGTAATTGTTGAATAAAGCTAGGGGCATCGCCCTCCCAACTAGAAGCAACATTAGATTCAAAAGCAGCTTTTGCGAGGCAATCGGCTACCATATTTGCTTCCCTATGACAGAATTGGAGAGTAAATCTTCCGAAATCTTTAGCCAGCTGTATGCATTGAGTGTAAACTGCTGCTTCACTACCTCGGTAGTTAAATTGATCATTGACAGCTCCCACAACAGCCACACAATCAGATTCAGCAATTACCCTGCCACAACCAAGATGTTGCGCCAGATAGAGACCATTCCTTAGGGCTAGTGCTTCAGCAGCTTCAGCGTGTGGAGCATGTGGTAATAGCCACGTCGCTGCAGCTACAAATTGACCATGATCATCTCGGATCACTGCACCAGATGCTCCTGATAAGGTATCTGCGTGGAAAGATGCATCCACGTTTAGTTTAACAGCTCCTTGCCCTGGCTTCTTCCACATTTCAGCTTCCATTCTTTTTATTGTTTTTGAGTTATGCGCTCGCATAAAATTCACTGCTAGTGCTTTTATAGACAAAGCTGTTCTTGAGGCCGGTTGTACAGATTCATCCCTAACCATCTGTCTTCGCTGCCACCAGATGTACCAAGCTGTAACAGCAACCAACTCAGGGATATTGATGTTACCATCAATCATCTTCTTTGTATGGGTACAGATGAGATATTCCATATTAACCGAACCAGACTTGTCCTGCACCACTGCCTTTTCTATTTCATCAAAAAGACCAACTTCCTTCCAAACGTTTTTTGCATGCTTACACCCAAATAGACAATGTTGGATATCCTCCACACCAATTGCACATCTAGGACACTGCGCACTAACCGGAACATGTCTGTTTGCCAGAATCCCATAGCACGGAAGGACACCCCTAAGCACCTTCCACACGAAGATACGGACTTTACCTGGAATGCAAAGTTTCCATAGCTCCTTCCACACCGGGTTTGCTGCTATTGCACCTT
This sequence comes from Poa pratensis, assembly GCA_947311845.1. Classification (NCBI taxonomy): domain Eukaryota; kingdom Viridiplantae; phylum Streptophyta; class Magnoliopsida; order Poales; family Poaceae; genus Poa; species Poa pratensis. The sequence goes on from CAMZMU010000038.1 coordinate 4,936,765, forward strand.
GACCATCAGTCCTATTTTGTCGCTGCCCAAACTGGTGATCATACTCTCGGTGATAGGCAGATCGAACTGAGAATGTTCCCGACTTTGTATAATGCCATGCCATAAAATCATCAAGGCCTTCAATATTCAGTGGTATTTGGAGGATTCGTTGAACGTCAACAGCAGAAAAATTCTCTCTAATAAGAGTCTCGTCCCACTGACCTGTGTGCGGATCAATGAGTTCTCCAACTTTAGACAACATAGTATCTCCTCTTGGTGTAATCACCTTTCTTGAGCTACTAGAAGGAATCCAAGGATCCCTCCAGATATTAATATGAGTCCCTGTACCCACTCTCCAAATGCATCCTCTTTTAAAAGTTTGAACCCCAGCTAGAATGCTCTGCCATGTGTACGAAGATCCATTCTTCGGTCCAGCATTTAGGATATCCCCATCCGGATAATACTTTGCGCTAAGAATCTGTGCACATAAAGAATCAGGAGTTTGGATTAGACGCCAACACTGTTTTGCTAACATAGCAAGATTAAAACTGTGTAGATCTCTAAACCCCATGCCTCCCTTCTTCTTAGGTATACACATCTTCCACCACGCATACCAATGCATTTTGTTTTTCGTATCCTCATCACCCCACCAGAACCCAGCAATCTCATCCATTATAGATTTGCAAATACCCATAGGTAATTTGAAAACCGACATTGCATACGAAGGAATCGCTTGAATCACAGATTTTAGAAGTATCTCTTTTCCTGCGAGTGACAGAGTTTTCTCCTTCCAACCTTTCAGGCGCTGACAAACACGGTCAAGTAGATGTTGGAAACAATCACTCTTGTCAACACCGACCATAGTGGGCAGACCTAAGTATTTGTCAGAAAGTGCTTCTGTCAGAATCTCTAACTTGTTGCAAATACTTTCTCGGACATACACACTAGTACAAGGGCTGAAAAAAACACTCGACTTTGCCACATATAGCGGGTTTAGTTATGGTTAAGCTTAGACGGAGATGTGTACGGGTAGTTGAGGTTTGGGTGAGGTATCAGACCATTCTCAGCCGGCCCGCTTCCACTCTGGCCTCTGCCCCTCTCCTCCTCAATCGAAAGGGCAAAGCCCTTCGTTTAAACCCGACCACCCGCTGCCGCCGGCAAGCCGCCGCCCATGTTCCAAGCCACCGTGGCCACTCGATGCCCTCCACACCGTAGCCGCCGCGCGCGCCCCCGCCATGAGACCTTGCCCCTTCGGATGCGCTTCCGACCGCGCCTCCCCCTCCGCCTTCTCCTGCCTCACCTCCAGCGCCGCACTCCGCTGCCTTCCGCACCTCCGCGCAGGCCGATATCCTCCTATCCCTCCGCGGCGGCGGTTGCGGCGGCAACGGATTCCGAGGAGGATGTGATTTCTGCTCGGGATGCACTGCTAGCGCCTCCTTATGACAGGGTAGGACGGTCGCCTAGGTTTGGGGAAGACAGGGCGGGGTTCGAGAGGAAGGCATCAATTGCCGCGCGGATCAGGCTCTGCCATGAAATGCTGGGACATAGGAGGTGGTGGGAGATGCGCGACGTCTTGGCGCAGATCGTCAGCGAACAAGGTGAGCTTGCTATGAAATTTTGTACAATAATTAGCAGTTGCGACTAGACAACAATGTTCAATAGTACTTGGTTGGAAATCGTTGGTGATAAGTTCCATGAGACATAGAAATGGCACCGGTAATTTTGCTTTTGCTATTTCTCATGCAACTGAGAATGTACTCTTTCTAAGTCAACGCTAGAAATAGTCATCCCCTGCTAATTTTGATTGATATGGCAAAGCAGTGGCGGAGCCAGGATTTGAGCAAGCCCCGGGCCAAAAACTAAACACTTAGAACTACTTTCAAACAACTACAGTAATAGCACAATTTTTTTGTTTGATTGCAAAGATGAACGTATAACTTAACTCAGTTACTTACAATTCAACAATGCACATTAGCACCAAAGGAAAATCACAAATCATACCTTTGGAGGGATCAATGAATCTGTTCATTCGGCATGGTCGGCAATAATCAGTTCAACTGGACTACTGTAGTCTGTAGAGATACACATAAATTTATCTAACCACAGGTAGTGACTAGGAATCAAGCAAGCTTCCTGAGGTAGCTAGCTTTGCAAATCCATCTACCGCTCTAAAACCAACAAAGACAAGAAGTGGAGGCTGGAGGGGAGGCAAAGCTGCATCACTTGAGCACCGCACCAGGTTGCGGCGGACTGGTCGACGGTCGAGCAGAGCACAGTCGAGCAGCGTGATGTGCACAGGGTCCAGGGAGGCAACGGAGAAGGAAGACACGACGGCTGTGGACATGGTCTGGTGGGTGAGGTGGGGCGCATCTTGCCGCATTGAGGGGTGGGAGCAAGGATGGTTTTGCTGACTTCACTCGATTCATCACTCATTTCTGTCACGTTGGACCCAATTCAGGGGCCAGATGAGATGCGCTAGTACTGCCTTGGACCCAATTCGAGAACGTCTTAGGTAACCGGCAAGAAAATTTTCTAGTCCCTGGTTTCCCCGGGGCCCAGTTACGCCGCTGTGTCAAAGAGCTTTGATTATTCCATGGTCATGATTATCACGCACAACAGGTCAAAAGCCGAACCAGCAGTGAAAACAGGAGTGTTTAAAATTGGCCTTTTGCATCATAAAATGCATACTGTCATCATGTGCACGCATAGAAATTATTCCTTATGTCTTTTACATTATAATTGTCAGCTGTAATATAATTGGGGTCATAGTACATGTTGTGACATGTGTAGCAAATGTCAACAGTTAAAGCTCACAATTATCACATTCAAATTGCATTTTCTATTGTAGGATCCGGATCTGCAGCCACTCTCTGCGACATCTTGTGGACTGAATTTAGAGAGTACGATTCCAGCAGTGTTGTATGGGATGCTCTAGCAAATAGTTACGCAAGAGCCCAGATGATTCATGATGCTCTTTACGTTCTCAGTAAAATGAACAGCCTGAACATGCAAATCTCGGTTTCCACCTATGATAGTTTATTGTATGGTCTAAGGAAGACAGATATGGCATTGGAGATTTTTGAAGAAATGGAGGCATATGGTATCCCACACAGCGAATATTCGCAGAGCATTCTCATCGATGGTCTCTGCAAGCAAGATAAAGTTGGAGAGGCTTTATCTTTCCTTCAGGAAGCAAGGGAAGAGGGGAAGTTTAAACCATTGGAAATGACCTTTAACATTCTGATGTCCGCATTGTGCAATTGGGGGTTTTTTCAGCCTGCAAAATCGTTTTTATGTCTGATGCTGAAGTACGGATTGAACCCTGACAGGTATACCTATTCTACTCTTATACATGGTCTGTGTAAAGTGGGCTCCATAGATGAAGCAGTAGATCTTTTTGAGAGAGTGACAGAAGAAGGAATGAAACTCGAGACGGTCACGTACAACAGCCTTATTAATGGGTACCGCTTGCTTGGTTTGACAAGAGAAATTCCGAAAATAATTCAGTTTATGAGATACCAAGGCATTGAACCCGATCTTGTTACTTATACAATACTTATTGCTGGTCACTGTGAAAGTGGTGATGTTGAAGAAGGGATGAAAATAAGAAAGGATATCCTAGATCAAGGGCTGCAGTTGAATATTGTTACATACAGCGTCCTTCTCAATGCTCTCTTCAAAAAGGGTTTGGTCTATGAGGTTGAAAACTTACTTGGTGAGATAGACAGCATTGGTCTAGATATGGATGTCATTGCATATTCCATCCTGATACACGGATACTGCAAGCTAGGGGAAATTGAAAAGGCGCTTCAAGTTTGTGATGTTATGTGCTATTCCAGAAGGTGATGCCAACCTCACTGAACCACTTGTCTATTCTTCTAGGACTTTGCAAGAAAGAGCTGTTAGTTGAAGCAAGATGGTATTTGGAAAATGTAGCTAGCAGATATCAGCCAGGTGATGTAGTACTCTATAATGTAGTTATTGATGGTTATGCAAAGGTCGGTGATATTGGTAATGCTATTCGTCTATATGATCATATTGTTTTAGCTGGTATGCTTCCAACCATTGTCACTTGTAATTCTCTTCTTTATGGCTATTGTAAATTTGGAGATTTACAAGCCGCGGAGAGCTATTTTAGGGCTATTCAGATAAGTAGTCTATGTCCAACAATGGTAACATACACCACCTTAATGGATGCACTCTCTGAAGCTGGACAAGTTAACACCATGCTTAGTCTTTTCTACGAAATGGTTGAAGAAGGTATCAAGCCAAATGCTGTAACTTACAGTGTTATTATTAAAGGACTTTGTAAGCAGCTCAGATTCCATGATGCAATCCATTTTCTGGATAATATGCATGTAAAAGGTGTTATTGCAGACCCAATAATTTACAATAACCTAATACAAGGCTTTTGTGAAGCACAGGACATTCGGATGGCTTTCCACATGTATGACCGTATGGTATGCTGTCGTGTAGTGCCAACACCGGTTACTTATAACTTGCTTATTAATGTGCTGTGCTTGAAGGGAAAAGTTATTCAAGCAGAAATGCTTTTGGAATCCCTCAGAGAAAAGGGCATCGAGTTGAGAAAGTTTGCATACACAACAGTTATCAAAGCTCAGTGTGCAAAAGGAATGCCTTATGAGGCCATTTCATTAATTGGTAAACTTATAGATGATGGGTTTGAGGCTTCTATTGAAGACTTCAGTGCTGCAATCAATCGACTTTGTAAATGGAATTTCCCTAAAGAAGCCATTATGTTCATCCCAATTATGTTATCTGTTGGTGTTTTCCCAGACACTGAAGTTTATTGCGTGATTGTTAGAGCTCTACGGAAAAGTAACGAGCTTTATTATCTACCCATATTGAACGCACTTGCTGTCAAAACTGGTATTTAGTACCTAATCATGTAAGTGATATTGCATTTTTTTGTAGATAACATTCCTTTCTATGACCAATTCTTATCGTATTTTCTGTTACCTTTTGTTGCTGTACAGGTATTAAGAATTCATGAAAGAGGTGATATGCCGTCAATTGTTTGCATAGACCAGGATTGACGACACAGGATCAGTGTACTTGTTCCGAGGCCTAAGGTCAGATAAAACCTTTTACATGCATTTGCGCTACATGGTCAGTAGTTTAATCAAGACTTCTGAGAGACTCATGTGATAAATAGCATTTGGGTTTAATAGATAAAATAGTTTGGTACTCCCTCCGTTTCTAAATATAAGATGTTTTAGCCTTTTCTGGCCCACACATATGTGTAGACGTGTTTTAGTATAAGATGCACATGAATCTACACACTAAAACACGTTTAGATACGTGCAGGCCAGAAAAGGCTAAAACATCTTATATTTAGGTACAGAGGGAGTAGTTCCCAAACCTAACTGGCCGTTATCTTTTTAGGACAATCAGCAATAGATAACGGATCTCCAATAGATAATAGATTATCTCGTGTCTGCTCAATTTGAAGTCATATTGTTCTGGCTTGTCGAACTATTAAAACTTATTTTACTCCCTCATTTCAGCGTCACTTAATTTGGGACGGAGGTTCGTATAACATTTCTCATAGCATGCTTGCATATATAGAAAATGACACATTTCGAGAGACCATACAAAGCAGCTGCACTTTTATATAAGTAACTACGGAGTTTAACACTTTTGCTGCCCCAACAATCCAATTTATGAAATGACTCTTCAGATGAAAAAAAACTTGGCTTACTCTTTATTGAAACTTTTCATCAGACATGATGTGCCAACCTAAAGCTGATTCTTAGTACAACTCTGATTGAGATGGAAAAAACGCTGTTACATTTGTTTTGGTAAATAGGTTAAAGAGATTCATTTTGCCTCGAGGCCTCACCTAGTTTCATGTATTTAACTTACTTTGTAGGTTTGCTTTTATTAATTATCTATTCCCTCCGTTCCTATTTATAAGATGTTTTAGCCTTTTCTGGCCCAGACGTATCTATACATGTTTTAGTGTAAGATGCACATGAATTACACACTAAAACGCGTCTAGATACTTGTGGGCCAGAAAAGGCTAAAACATCTTATATTTGGGAACCGAGGGAGTACTTCCTTCTTCCAAAATAATTTAAGTTCTAGGTTTGTCCTAAGTCAAACTACATTAGTTGATCTGTTAAAAAAAAACTACATTAGTTGGACCAAGTTTTAGAGAAATATATCAACATCTACAACACATGTTCGCATGAACTCTGTCAAATTTAGATATGTTTGGCTTAGAAAAAACCTAGAACTTCAGTTATTTTGGAACAGGGGCACTATGAAAATTTTCTTTGCATTCTACACATTGTTATAGAAGGCATCATTAACCGGTGAATTCTCTTCTATCTTTTTAAATAAGATGAAGCAATATTGCCTGTTTTCTTAAAAAAGACATCAATTTGTTCATCTTTTAAATGTAATTGCATTAGTTTTTTGGGAGATGAAAAACATTAGTTGATTCAGGTGTCATGATAAATCAAGTTCCATGTACTCATGTCTGAAACTTCGCAGTGTGTACAAAGTTACAAACAGTATGTGGAGTCATACTAAAAGAATTAGCAAAGAATGCAACGTGTCACTTCATGTCTTCCCATTTTTGTTGTCACTCACTGGGGGCCAGGAATTCAGAATACTGTCCGCTTTTAGTAGACACAGTGTAGGAGTTCGGCCATACTTTTCTCAAGTAAGATTATTCTCTTGCTCTTAGATCCATCAATGAGGTGGATAAGAAGATGACATTAAGGTGTGCTGTCACCATTGCCCAACCCTACCTCGTCGGTAGCTGGAGTAACGGAAGAAGAAACAAACTGAGCTTGAATGCGCCAGTTTAGAAGAGGCCATGGGGACAGCCAATTAAGCGTCGTCGAGAACTGAAAGAAGGTGCCGATTTCTTAGCCTTTTCTAACTATCCTTATAATGCTGGTACAACAGTGAGAAATGACTCAGACATGTGCAGGTCAGGGAATTTGTACTTCCAGCGTGCACACAAAGATGCCAGCCCGCGAGTGGAAACATGAGCCATGTAACAACAATTTCACTTCATCATTCAGTGGCCATTGTGTGAGCATCCTCATGGAAAATCAAGTTGATCCTATGAAATCCATGAAGCATGAAAGCACTTGTCGGATGGAAGAAGACATGGCCGAGGCACCAAAGGGCATCTGGGGGGTGTCTGGCCCCCATGATCTTTTGGACAAAGATTTCTTCTATGGAGCCAGCATCTGGTGAGATCTAAATGAGCAATCTAGTGCATGACCGAAAGCCAAAACTTCAGGGATCTCTACATGGGCGGTGGCCTGTTAACTCTGCCCACATTCCTGTCATGTTGGTCCTTGATGTGCTTTAGTCGTTTTCAATCCTTTAGTGAGTGAGATTCCTGTGTTTCCGTCTTTATGTAGTTTGTCTAAGTTGCACACGCTGATGTTGGTCTTGTACAGTGTATTCGTTGTTGATGTTGTAGTCAGATCATGCTTATGCTTACTGGTCAGAGACAACAGTGCTTTGTATTAAGGCGTACGAAATGAATGATGTGCATTGCCGAACTGTATGTATAGATCGACTGAACAGACAACACATCTTGTAAATTTTTACTTCTTGGGCTGTGAGAATCAACACTAATGTGGATCTTTGTAGACGTGTAAGAATAAATTATGTTTCTTGAATGCCTACAACAGTAAGGAGTGAAACATTGCATAAAATAAACAAGTGGATTTATTTTGAAGCAAAAAATAGCCATGATTAGAAAGCTTGGTATTGCCGAAGCATGGGATGGCGCCAAACCGTGATGTGATACGCCTAACGCGGTGGAGGACGAAATGCTAGAGGACAAGCAAGGCTCCCAAAGTTGATTTGTAGGGGACGGGCGCTTGACCACAGCTGATGAAAATAAAGTTATCCCATATTTACGGTGTTCACTGATGTGAGGATATGATTCCATTCCCAGGTCAACTTACAGCAGTGCGACGGTGTCTAGTCTAGGATCCAAGAGCCAAGGGAGCATGGTGCATCTGGCATCGTTGTAATGCTGTATACGCATGCACTGATGCACATTTTGGTGCAAGATGATGGATGGGGCGAACTCCGGCCGTGGATAGGGTTCCAGCAGAATGATGGGCCAGGTGCTGCGCCGGCAATGACGACCGATGTGTGTCCCTCCCGACCGCCGTCGTGTGCGTAGTACGCGTCAGGGCGTGTGGACTCCGGCTCTTGGGATCATTCTGCTGGCTGCCACAGAGCATCGCTGCCTTTTCACCAGTGCAAAGCTTGGCTGAACATCGATGAGCAGCATGTGTACTTTGGTCGCGAAGTCATGTCGTCGAGGCTATTCCATGCACCAACCAGCTACTGCTCGCAATTCAACAATTTCAGCCGTCAGACAAAGTTATGAAGACATGCGTATGGACGTTGGGCACCCTCAGTTTCATCATCGAGCTCGACTCACTGTTTATGTTTATACATGGCTAAATCTAAATGCACAATCTCAGGTTTTAACTTTCACTTCGGGGAGTGCGGTTCTGAATTTAATGCTGGGTTCTACCTTCTCCGTCGTCATGAGTCGCTTCCCGGACGAACAGAGCTCGATGGAAAGAGAATCCCTGATCCCACGGGATGGTGCCGGTTAAACACCTGGATTCCGCAGGCGAATGGCCGGCCGGCCGTCTCATCGCGCACGACGGCGTACTCTCCAACCAACCCAGCCCCCTACCTATCCGTAATCCATCCATCTAGCTAGCACACGCACATACGCAGCATGCAGCAGCGAGATCGATCCATCGAGTAGGGAAGGAAGGTCAGAGTCCTGTCTGAAACGATGCGGCGGGCAGCGCTGGACGTAGGACTCCTCGCCGCTTTCCTGTCGCGCGACTGCCGGTGCCGGGGTCTGGGAACCCCGGCCGTCGCTGTCCCACCGGCTGCCGCTGCCTGACCCTCCTTATCTTCTCTGTCTCGCACTTGGCCGGCCATGTCCCTGCACTCGAGTGTGGCACCATCAAAGGCAAGGCGTCACTGTTAGTTGCCGTCGCCGCCTTTGTTTCTTGGTTTGCTACCTAGTAGTAGTAGAAACGTAATCGATGCTGAGAAACTCTTTCTTGAGAAATTGTTTGGGAAACACAAACACCGCACTTCCGTCACGGTTTGCATCAGATTTGTTTTTGGTTTGGACATAAACAGTAGAGACAGTGACTGGTATAGTATGCGATTGGTGAAGAGTTGCAGCAAACACACTTGTGAATGGACCCTGGCAATGGCACTTACGTAGAAGCTCCCGGATGATCGCAGGTGCTCGGAATGGAGGAGCCAACGTGGACCGAGCGCAGAGGTCAGGCCACCAGCTGAAGCACCAAGACAGCGTTGCTGTTTCGCTCCATCACGCGAGCCAACACTGACACGGAAACGGGGGGACGTGGGTTTTCTGCTTTCGTGGTCCGCTTCATCAATGCACTGACGCTGAAACGGATAAACATCTGGAAAGTGCTAATGCGAGCTACATAGCTCGCTTCTTTCAAAATTCAAAATTTTGAGTGTCAAAAAAATTGAAACAAAAAATTCACATGTAGATAATTTTGAGATATATATATGTGTGTGTGCAAATTTTCAATCCAAAATCCGTACTCCCTCCGTCCGTAAAAGGATGTCTCAATTTTATCCTACCTTAGGCCAAAGTTGAGACATTGTTTTGTGAACGGAAGGAGTATTATTTTTTGCTACACAAAGAAGAGACAGCTGACAAAATTTCAAATCACCCATTTGTCAATTTTGTCCAGCCTAAAATACAACGAATTTCGAGTTGAAATTTGTAGACTTGTAGATAATATTACTATCTACACCTGTGATTTTTTTCCACATTTTTGGAAACATAGAAATGAAAGTTTTGAATTACTAAAAAAACGAGCTACATGTAGCTCAGGCTACAAAACACCACTCTCGTAAACATCACGGTCTCTTCCTCGTGTGGCCTCGGTTATGTTATCTCAAATGCACGAGCAAAAAATACTAAAAATGGGATAGATAGGACGGACAAGGATGGCGATCTGGCCACACATGCACTTTGGCCTTCTCCTTATCAAATTGCCCGATATGTACTTTTTTTTTGCCATGACGACTCCACCCGTGAGGGGACGAATAGGGCCCGCGCCACTTGTGTCGACCAGGCTTCGCCCGACCGCGCCCTTTGGCAGCAGCGAGGGAGGAGGAGGATTTGGCGGCAGGATTAGGGTTCCTTCCGGTTGCCTGCGGGGGCGACGCGAGAGGAAGATCTTGCCGGCTTAACTCACGACGGCGTTAACTTTCTTCTGGGCATCCCAATTTAAATCATGACGAGAGCCAATGGAGCAGTTGTTGTCTTCTTGACAGACCAAAAACAAAGAGCGGTTGTTGACAAGATGCTAGAGGGGATGTCATTTTCCAAACCCAGTCAACTTCATTATGTCTTAAAAGCGAGCTGATTTTTGTAGTGCCATGCACCTTCCAAAGTCAAATCATTTCTGGTGTATCATATCATATCCTGTTATCCGCTTATACTCTTTACTTCCAAGTATATCTGTAACCATTTTCTAAAAAATATATATATCTGTAACAGCTGTTATATGTCATGCATATCCCACCTTAAGAGCCCAAATGAACTGCCGGTGCAATGGTGCATCGTCACAAGAACAACAAATAGTAATAACCATTCGGGGAAAAGTAAGACAAAAAGAGAGGGAGAAAGCTTGAGAGAGAAGGTCGGAAGGAAGAGGGGGCCTGGATGCTTGCAAATTCTTGGATCCTATACACCATGATTTCCCAATATAATAGTGCTGAACACACAAGGGGCCAAATCATTCCAAGCAGCTGTAGATGTTGGAATTTTTGTTTTCAGATTGTAGATGTTGGAATCTGAAGGAACTCAAGTCCATTGCCCATTGCTCGGTCGGTGGCAATGCGGTCGTAAGCTGATAAGGCAACAAAAATCGATCATTGTACCTTCGGAAAAGACCGTGTGTATAGCACTGATTAGAGCACACATCAGGTTTTAGTTCGAAATTTTTGGCAGTGTGAAGCCGGACTAACTCATGCAAAAAGAAAAAAAAAACTGGTAAAGCATCCAGCTAAATTCACCGATGATTTTTTTTTGCTAATTCTCAATGGCTTGAAATTAATAAACTAGAGTAGGTCACATGCAAAAATACAAAAGTGCACTCAGTCTCCTCATAACCAGAAAGTACAAAAAGGTAAGCTCAAAATCGCGGCCTAGGAATTTTGCAATCTTGGCAGAAAATAGTAGTGCAATGTTTAGTCCACAAGTAAGGCCTGAAGATGTCAAATATTATTTTGCGGTCTGTGACTCTATGGTTCATCAAAAAATAGTCCATCGAGCAGGTGGGCTTGCAAAAATAATATCCACTACATAGGGGAATATTCATACGTGCCAGTTCAATGTTCAAGATCACGCAAACACAGGTGCCCATCAGGCTGTGTTGGATGTTGGGGGCAGTGATCAGGTGTACGTGGGAGAGGCCTGCATGGGCGCACACGAGACAAACTTGCCGAGGGTGGCATCGGCATAGGGGGCGTAGGGGCGTTGGTGTGGGCGCAACGCATGCTTGGTCTGGCCGGCCATGTCGATCGAGATGCCAATGCATGGCGGGCGTGGAGTGCGCCTGTGAATATGAGTGGGTGACCTCGCGGCATTACCGAAAAGGCTCATGTCTCCTATCCCGTGGGCACGAGGGGGGCAGCAGGATGACCCCTCCATATTGTAAGACTAGCTAATGAACCATAGCCAGCGCATCACCATCACCATCGATCATCATCGTGTAGTCGAGGGAGGATCGTCTCGTCTTCTTCTTCCTTTAGCTCTAGGTGTGTGAGTGATGGGTCTGAGGGTCTCTAGCCGGCCGTGTGGTTGGGTGGACGCATGCATGGGCCATGGCCGGCTGGATGGATGGGCTCTCCTCCCTCCTTGATCATTGGAGGATTGACGTTTTCCGGCCATCGGACTCCCAGTTCACCGGGCCAGATCATTGCCTCCTCTTCACCTTCCCAGATGGCTGTCGCCGATCGAGACTCATCGATTCATGCCATGGCGTACGTAGTAGGTACACAAACAGAGGGACTGATATTAGAAAATACTCCCTCCGTTCGGAAATAGATGTCTTCTATTTATCTAAATTTGGATGTATGTGTATACTAAATTAAAACCCGTGTCGGCCGGCCGGCCGTGGCAGCACGGCGTCCGCGCGCTCGTCAGGGCAGCCGCGACGACTTGGTAGTTGGTACTGCACGTAGCCATGTAACGCGACGATCTGTTGGGGAGGCAGCGGCCGACGTTGGTCAGAGGAATCGAGGCTCGAGGGTGCTTGCCTTGCCGGCCTACGATGATGCCACGGCACGCGCGGCCGGGACGAGAGGCACGCCGGCGCCGAATGAGCCTCGAGCGGACGAGAGTCCAAACTCCAAACTCCAAGGCTCCACACCCCTATCCAGAGGCTACTAGTACTGTATGAAAGACTAGGTAGACCGAGACCGTAGACTGGAGCGAATACTCCGGTAATGACGGGCACGAACTCGAGCGCTGCACGGAATTCAACTCGTCCTCCATCATGCATATGCCGTACGTATCGTGCCGCCCGGCGCAGCTCTCTCGGCGCATGCGGCCCCGACCCGAGGTCAAGGCACGAACGTTGTCTTTGAACGTGGCGGTGATGCAGCCAAATGTCGTGGGTTGTGGCCGTGCACATTCCCTTCTGGCCGGCATGTTCTCGTGCCTTGCCATTTCCTGGTTGTGTAGAATTATGAGGTTATGCGGAATATGATGGATGTATTATTGAGCCTCATGGGCGAGTATATAAAGGCGTATAAGCGGTATCTTAGAGTGCAAGTCAAGTTAGGTCCGTATGGGAACGGATTCTATCTCTATCCTAAACTACCATAATAACCGTATGTATTCCATACTCTAATATCCCCGCAGTCGTAGCGGTAGCGTCGTGAACAACTGGAACATCGCGGACGGTCAGACTGGAGATAAGCCGAAGTAGAGTCCAATGGGCTGACATCCCCCCGCAGTACGAGCGGGAACGTCGTGGACGGTGTCGCGGTGCAGATGCTTGGACTCTAGAGGAAGCTGATGAGTGCTCAAGCGAGGTGGCAGCCCTTTTTGCCGATGTCGAGGGAGCCGAAAGCGTTGGGCGGTGCAGCCTGAATTGTCAGTTCAGCTGCACCTGAAAATAGACTTGCTCAACACAGATTATCAGGAGCAACAGTTTTATAGCAGTATGAGTAGTGAAATTATAGCAGTAGTAAAATAAATACAAAGTAGACAGCATGATTAAAATACTGTAGGCATAGGGATGGATGAACGGGCGTTGCATGGATAAGATAATTCATATAATAATCAAGACAAAGGCAAATGCAGGTAAATAATGATAAAGCATCCAAATACTAAGTAACCATAGACATGTGTTCCGTATTTAGTCGTGCGTGCTCGCAATGAGAAATTTGCACAACATCTATTGTCCTACCATCCCGTTTGCAGCGGGGACTCAAGGGAAGCTACTAGTAATTAAGGTACTCCTTTTAATAGAACACCGGAGCAAAGCATTAACACTCCGTGAACACATGTGATCCTCATATCACAGCCATCCCCTCCGGTTATCTCAATTGCTGTCAATTTGGGGCCTCGGGTTCTGGACAATTATATGTATATACAACTTGCAGATATGATCTAAAACGATGATTATCTTCATGATACAATAACGTGTTCAGATCTGAAATCATGGCACCCGGACCCTAGTGTCAAGCATTAAGTATAACAAGTTGCAACAATGACAAAAAGTACTAACAACGGATACTAGGCACCATGCCCTAATGATCTTATATCTATTATATGAATGATCTCATTTAATCCCTACCATCCCCTTCAGCCTACAGCGGGGATTACTCACACATGGATGGGAGAATCATGGATGCTTGATGGAGAGGCGCGGTGATGATGATGGCGATGATCTCCTCCAATACCCCGTCCTGACAAGATGTCAGAACGGAGTTTCTGGTACCCGAAAAAGGGTTTTGGTGGCGGCGGAGCTCTGGAGTGTTTTTGGGAAAAGCGTCGATCCCCCTGGCGTTTTTAGGTCAAGACCCTTAAGTAGTCGAAAGGGGGACGCGAGGGCGTGGCCGAGTCGGACACACCATGCCGTGGCGCGGCCCAAGGCCTGTCGCGCCGCCACGTGGTGTGGGCCCCACGTGGCCCATCTCCGTCTCGTCTTCTGGCTCCGTGAGTCTTCTGGTAAAATAGGAGCTTCGCGATATTTTTCGGGGATTTTCCCGAAAGTTGACTTTCTGCACAAAAAACGAGACACCAGGGCAACTCTGCTGAAAACAGCGTTAGTCCGTGTTAGTTGTATTCAAAACACACAAATTAGAGGTAAAACAACAGCAAAAGTGTTCGGGAAAGTAGATACGTTTTGGACGTATCAACTCCCCCCAAGCTTAGCTTATTGCTTGTCCTCAAGCAATTCAGTTGACAACTGAGTGCGATAAAAGAAACTTTTACAAACACATTTGCTTCATATGATGTATACATTCTCACTATATGGCCAAATACTTAGGCAATTCATAATAAGATGTATGCAAATAATGTCACCTAATAGTTATGTAAACTATGAAGAGATACCAACACACTAATAATAAACAATGTGATACATATCTATCTGCAGGATTGCAATGCTCATAATAAGATATGATAAGGCGGTATCTCGCTTGCCCTTATTTGTAGAGCAAAACATAAATGCAGGCACCTCTGAAGTTCAAGGCAAGACTAAGTAAAGATATCAAAGATAAAAGCATCAAAGTTATACCACAGTTAACCGCATTCTGGGACAAGCACATTACACTAAGAATGACAATTATGCTCTCGAGAAGGTGCTCAAAGAAAGGATGGTGACTCAACATAAAAGTAAGAGATTGGCCCTTCGCAGAGGGAAGCCGGGATTAACATGTGCTAGAGCTTTTTATTTTTAAAACAGAAGTAAAAATGTTTTGGGAGGTGGTTGTTCCTGTCAACGAATGGCAATAGAGTTTCTGTTATCTTCCATACTAAACAAGTTGAGAGCGGTTCCGAGATATTGATATTAGGCATTTATAGCATGCACTTCTTATATATAGTATGACACTCCTCTCAACCTTTGCTTTCACAACCATGGCTAACCGAATCCTCGGGTGCTGTCAATCAATCACATAGCATGGAGGAGTGCCTATTTTATTTGTTTAACTTTTTGATGTTATAATGGTCTAACCAGCTCTTTGCAAAATTAGTGACAAGCAGATGAAGCATGCAAGTCGGTGTACTTAATTTAGTATGGAAGATAACAAACCCAACTACTACGTCCTCATGAGCTAAAAACAGTGTCACAAAATGAGAAGTATTTTGAAGGTTTTAAAGGTAGCACATGAGAATTTACTTGAATGGTTTGAAATGCCATGTATGGGAATTTATAGTGGACTCTTTGGAATAACTTGGTTTTCCGGGATTTGGAAGCACGAGCAGCATTCCCGCTCATACAAGTGAAGGCTACCAATAGACTGGGAAGTGACAATCAAGAGAGCAACAACCGTCATAATCATGCTTGCGACAAAACAAAATTAACGGAGGCATAAAAGTGATACAAGAACTCTGAGGCAAAGTAAATCATCAAGGCTTAATTGACTTTTTGTTTTTCAGTCATATGCATGCGTGAGCATGTGCCAAGCCAATTCAAATGAATCATTCAGAGGAGGATACCACAATGTCATACCCTTTTATGAATAGAACAATGCAAGCAAACATCTATATAGCATGCTACCCACTATTAATAAATTGGAACTGATCATAAGAGAACATGAACAACTAAGCATCCATTAAATGACATACACCTCACACGAACCAACTAAGCATGTTCACATGGATGAGTATATGTACAAAAATGAAAACAAATAGAGTTCACACCAGCCTCTCACCCCAACTCAAATTGTCGCAAGTCGTCATTATTGCTTTTCACTTGTGTGGCTTGAATGATATGAAATGATGACCAAGCTCCACTGGAGTCATTGAAAACTGTTGAACTCTGCAGCAAACTTTACAAAACCGAAGAAAAACAACAAATATTTTTGGGTTTTTCGAATTGAAAACAAGAACAGAAGGAAACAAGTAATAAAGCAAAATCTTTTTGGATTTTTGAATGACAAACCGAAATTAGAAAATTAAGCAAACTAATACTAGAAACTTAAAGAAACAAACAAAGAGAAACAACAGAAATATTTTTGGTCTTTTTGTGTTTTGGAAAGCAAAATCAAAACAAGAACAACAATGAAAAGAAAAGAAACAGAAACATGGATATACAAAGTACCGACTGAACATGATATATAAATGAGTGAGATGTCGGTGTACCTCCCCCAAGCTTAGGCTTTTGGCCTAAGTGGAGATCAATCCCAAGAGGGCCAGGAAGTGGCGCCTCCATAGTACGATGAAGAAGGGTCTTCGCCCTGATATGAACTCGAGGACGCACCGGTGTAATGCACGGTGTAGTCCTCAGCGGGTGCCTCGTCCTCAAGGTTCTCGGAGTCGTGCTGCTCATGGAAACCAAGCAAACCCAGCTGCTCGTCCAATTCCTCCTTTGAGCGCGACCACGGCCTCTTGCGAATACTGAACAAACTGGGTTGTGGCAAAGGAACTGTCCTTTCATCCCCATCAATAAATACAACTCTAAAAACTAGACTTCCTGCACGAGAATTAGGAGTAACAAAGTGATGGTCCCTCATCGCAGCAAGGTCAAGTCTATATGGGGTCAACAACTCATCACTGTGATCAACAGGAATGCCTAGATGAGCTATAACTCGTGCAACAATAATCCATCCATAGATGGGTCCCTTAGCAGCTAGGCGACGAGCAATGAAAGCACCAAAATTATAACTAGTATTATTGTTAAGTGCAGCAGCCAGAAAAGCATGATGGTAATTAGAAATGTTGCTAGTGTTTTCCCTACCAAGAATACTAGTGGCAAGATAATAAGTAAAGTATCTAATGGCAGGGAGCTGAATGTTTCTTATCTTGCCACGCTGGGCTGTACGGTCATCATCATTTGTCACCCCTCGGTAAAGTTCCAGCAAATCGTTGGGGCGTCCTTGAATCCTCTTCGCTGTCCCAGATGGAGCAATACCTATAACAGTGCAAAATTCTTCCAAAGTCATGGTAATAGGCCTATCATAGATTCTAAATGCAATAGATGGCTTGAAGGGTGAGTTGCCAAAAGTAAAGCTCTCAACAAAGATTTTGGTGAGCATAACATATTGGTTCCTTTCATCCTCCATAAACTCAATCAAACCAACCCTCCGGACAAGGAGCAAGAAATCATCAAGGATCCCTGCATCACTCAAAAAGTTAGTGCAAGGGAAGGAAGATGGATGTGCAGCTCCATCATCCCTCTCATCACCAATACTTGGTGCAATGAGATCTTCATTGTAGGATCGCCTAATTCGAGTAGTTGATCTTGAAGGCCTTGCCACCCTTGGCGAATCCCTCTCAAAAATCTCTCCAAAAGTATGGTTATGCATCTTCCTTTTCTGAACTTTTTAACAAACCTTATAAATAATGATTTTGAAACAACTAAATGAAGGGAACTACTATAGAGACTTGCAAGAGGACTAAACATGCATCAAAACTAATTAATCTAAGCATAGAACAAGCATGCAAGCTCACTTAACATGTCACCTAAAGTACCAAAATACTCAAGAAATACTCACTAAACAAAATTCTACTTCGATAATCGGAGGAGTCACATACCGAAGAACAAATGCCCCAAATCTCAGCAGCAAAGATGGGCTGAGCAAGGAGATCGAAAATCGCGAGCAAGAACAACGAGAACACAGGTTTGAGCAATGGTGGTGTGTTTGGTCGGGAGAGAGAAAGGAGTGGTATGTGGATGAGTGAGTGGAGGGCCAGGTGGGCCCCACACCATGCCACGGCGCGGCCACAAGCCAGACCGCGCCACCACATGGTCTGGTGGCATGTTGGGTCCCCCTGGTCAGCCCCAGGCACTCCCACGCTCCACTTTCAAAAATAGGACCAGTGGTATATTTTTTATAAATTTTTGAAGACTTTCAATTTGGGCAATTTCAGGGTGCTTAAAATAATAAATTTAGGGCAGAAAAATGATTTCCAAAATCAAACGCAACTAAAACTTTGCAAACTAAGCAGCACTACAGTACGTAAAACAAGGATGAGAAATAAAATGTTGTTTAGCACCTCCATGCATTTAAAATATATTTGTTAACAAGGTTGATCAAGTCTTGCCACCAAATAAATTTTATATGACACAAAGGAATTAAACCTCATGAGACAATCATGTTACCTTGAATTGTATTGATATGGATCCAATCATAATATTTTGATATCCTTCTTGATGATCATATATAGGGCAATCAATACTTCCCACTTTGATAGTTCTAAAATTAGAAATTGTATTAACTCCAAATACTTTGTCCACTTTCTTGGGCAAATAAACAGTGTGCTCTTTGTCATTCACATTGAAAGTTACTTTTCCTTTGTTGCAATCAATAACAGCACCTGCAGTATTAAGAAAAGGTCTCCCAAGAATAATAGACATATTATCATCTTCAGGCATTTCAAGCACAACAAAATCAGTTAAGATTAAACAATTATTAGCCACTTGAACAGGGACATCTTCACAAATGCCAACAGGAACAACAGTAGATTTATCAGCCATTTGCAAAGATATATCAGTTGGTATCAGTTTATCCAGATAAAGTCTCTTATAAAGAGAGAAAGGCATAACACTAACTCCTGCTCCCAAGTCACATAGAGCAGTTCTAACATAATTATTTTTGATGGAACAAGAAATGGTTGGTATACCTGAATCTCCAAGCTTCTTTGGGACCTTGCCATTGAAAGAATAATTAGCAATCATAGTAGAAATTTCCTCATTGGGAATTTTCCTTTTGTTAGAAACAATATGTCGGAGTATCGGCATTGGAGATAGGAGATGGGGGTCCTCTAGCCGAGGGTGAATCGTAGGGAAGAAGGTGGACGTCGTCGAGGTCGGGATCGAACACGGCGGTTTACCCAGCTTCAGGCTCCACGGCGGTGGCAGAGCCCTACGTGCTGCTATAACTCACTATAAGGCGAATCGTCGTGTTACAGGTTACAATGAGTAGATTGGATGTAGGATGAGTCGCCCTAAAGGCTTCCCTGGTCCGGCTTATATAGGCGGCCAGACCTAGGGTTACAGGAGTATTGCGTGTCCGGCAAGTATTGGGAGTCCTAAACCTATCCGCCAAGTCTAGCGCCTTCCGTCTTGGACTTGTCGGCGTCGTGGGCTTCGGCCTTGGGCTCTCCTTGCCGGCATCCGCTTCCCCTATCGTCAGCTATCTAGGCTGCCCGGCAGGCCAAAAGCCTTGCAACCACTGCGGGCCACCCGGACTAGCCGGATTACACTATGTTGGTTGTACCCCCTTGTGATACAATCCCAACATTAGCCCCCAGGAGGGTCCGAGTTCTCCAGTTGCCGGCTTGTCTTCATCCTGTAAATATTGTCGGTTTCTGAAGAGCTTGGATCCTTATGAAGTTGAATCAGGCGACGATCCGACAAGGAGTAGCCGGAAAACCGCCGCCAACATGGGTAAGATGGCCTGACCTCCTGTCAGGAATCTTTTCCCTGTGTTGTCAAGTTGATTGGACTAGTAAAGGCCTTCGTGACGTCACTGGGTCCACGACAGTTTGAAAACCAGCGCACGTATGATGATGACCACCCCACTACGCGCGAGAATCGAGGCGCCGGCGCCGCTCGTCGTCACTTCGCCTCGCAGATGGCGGACACGTGTCCCACGTCGTGGCCCGCGCAGCGCTTGCACGAATCTCGGAGCACTTCGGGGGAGTTAACACGGCGATTTCCTCGGAAAGGATCCACTGTGCCATTTCCCCCCTTCGCGCGTCGCTTCCACTCGATCATCTGCGCCCCGCTCCCGCAACCGCACCGGCGACCTCGCGCTCCGGCGAACCGCGCGCTTCTCTCGTCTGTGCGATGGATCACTCCGGCGGGCACCAAGCTTCAACGGCGGCGGGCGAGCACACTTAGGCTGCGGGATCTGAATCCCACGCGTCGGCGACGGCGGCGCCCCTCGACGCCGTCCCCTTGGCTTCCATGCCTCCCGCAACGGATGCGGGCGGCGTCGAGCCTTCTTCTTCCACTCCGGCGCCCCCCATCGACCCTTCCTCGGCCTCCCCTTCCTTCGATGCAGGCGGAGGAGGCAGACGCGGCGGCAGATGCAGAGGACCTCGGCGACGAGCTCGCCGGAGGAGAGGAAATGGCGGAGCTTGGGTCTCGCTATTGGCTTCCGTCTTGCATGATGGAGGCCTACGCCCAGGAGTTGTCGGATGCCGGATTTCTCCCCCCCCTAAGACGGAGAGTTTCTGGCGGATTCCCGGCAACGAGTCCATCCCCGAGCCCCAAGATGACGA
The DNA here is from genome assembly GCA_947311845.1 of Poa pratensis. Lineage (NCBI taxonomy): Eukaryota > Viridiplantae > Streptophyta > Magnoliopsida > Poales > Poaceae > Poa > Poa pratensis. The sequence goes on from CAMZMU010000038.1 coordinate 4,957,238, forward strand.
GAGGGTCGTCTTGGCGTCCCACCTCCTTCGCGGTATGGGCTTGCCTCCTTCCGCCTTCTTTTCTGCTGTACTTAGGCACTATGGGTTGCAACCGCATAATATTGTGCCCAATAGCACCTTGCTATTAGCCGGCTTCCAGGCCCTCTGCGAGGGATACTTAGGCATAGCTCCCACCGTGGAGTTATTCAAGTACTGTTTTATATGCCGCCGGCAAACTATTGCCTACGGCCAGCTTGCGACCTGCGGCAGTGTCACATTTAACTGCCGCAGAGGTAGCTGGCATCCAAAGATCCCGGTCATTGACTCGGTGAAGAATTGGACCAGCACTTTCTTTTATTGTAAGGATATCCCGGCACCCGGTCAGTCGGTGGGGATTCCCCCTTTTGAGAATTGTCCGCCAAAGTATGCGGACCATTGGACGGAGAAGGCGGCCACCAACTTGCCGGAGTAACACCGCCGCGCCTTTAGGCGGATGGAGTTCCTCGCGAAGACTATGGCGCCCCCTCGTCTCGATGGAGCCGACACCATCGTGTGTTGGCTGTCGAGAAAGATTTTTCCACTTCAGCACCGTCCGCTGAAGATGTGCGAGTATCAGCCGAACGAGGCCGGCAACGCCACTCTTGACGAGGACGTGCTTCTGATTCGTCTGAGGGCCCTCATTGTGCCCTCCAAGATTAAGGCGGCCGAGGGCGTCCCCATGTTTACTTTCGACAACCCTGCTCCAGCGGTAAGATGTTTACTTTTTTCATTCGCCCCTACGCCGGCTTCTTTGCACTAACACATAGTTGTCTCCGCAGCTGATGAGCCTGGTGGAGAACGAGATGGCGTGCCTTTGGTATGAGGCGGATACCAGCAAGGCCAAGAAGCGCAAGGCCCCTGCCGCCTCTACCAAGGACATGGAGAGGAAGAAGAAAGCGGCGCTGGCCGGCTCGGCTGATGCCGGAAACCTGGCGGACAAGGCCTCTGGCAAGCGGTAAGAAAACAATCTTGACGCCCTTTTTTGCACACACTCGAACGATGTCTTAACTTTCTTTTTGTCTTTCATGCAGCATAAAGCTTGCCATGCCGAAGCTGCGCGCCGGCTTGCAGGTGGCTGCCGGCAGAGGGAAACTGTCCCGCTTGTCTCCCGCCGTTGATCCCGGCACCCCATTGACATTCTCTCCGAGAACCTACTCGGAGGGCCAGCCTGGGATAAATTACGCCACAAGGGCTGCGAGCAAGGCGGCCACCAGCAAGAAAACTGCTGACCCTACACCCACCACGGCTGAAGCTTCGGCTAATGATGCCGCCACCTTCATTAGGATGAAGGTGGAGATGGAAGGTGTTGGTGCCGGCGCGTCAGGCTCAGGCCCTCGTAACATCAAGGTGATAAACCCCCTGCAGACCCTTGTTGACATGCGCCGCAGGTGCCGCGGCCAGTGGGACCAACTGCATGACGAGATAGAGGTAAGCCGGCCTATAGCCCCAGCCCCTGATCACTTTGGCGGTTAAAAAATCCTTTAGCTGCCAAGGTGATCATAGAGCTAAGATAGCCGGAGACTTAACCTCGTTTTGCTTCTTGTTCGACAGATTGTTCTTTCCTCCAACAAGGAGCTTTTGCAAGCCACAGAGGCTAAGAATATTGAATGCCGCCAACTGAAGCAGGAGCTTGAGATGAAGGATGCGCAAATTGCGAGCTATGAAGAGGCTCGCAAAAAAGATGAAGGTGATAAATTTTACCTTGCCTTCATTTTTTTCGCCTTCTTTTACTCTCGCCGACAACTTGCTTTAGTTGGGCTTTCCTTTTTGTAAATTTTTTGTAGAACTGTTAAGCACTGCCCGAGAAATTCTTGCGAATTCGGGTGATATGCAAGCTCTAATGAACGAAGCTGCAGATCTTGCCGAAACAATCCTCAAGCTGAAGGCGGACCATGCCAAAGAGCTGGAGAAGCGCGATCTGGAGCACGCCCAAGCCCTCAGCAAGTTGACTGCGCAGCTGCAAAATCTTGGCAACAGTTTAGCAACTGTTACTCAGAACACCAAGACTCAGCAGGAGCTGCATGCCCAAGCCGTGTGACGGGCTTAAGAAAAGCTTGCTCAGCATGAAGCCGAGATCGCCGCCATTCAGGAGCATGTGCTAGGTAAGATCCGTCAAGTTTTGCTTCGCCATTTGAGCAATTTTGTCTTAACCGTTTGTCCATTGTTTTCAGTGCCGGCTGGTTTTGATGACCAATCCGACTCCGCGCCGCGTCCCTCATGCCTCCGCCAAATTGGCGGCTTGATCCGCCGTGCCGTCAATGCAGGACAAGATATTGCCAACAAACTTTATCCCAGCAAGGAGAGCGACCCCATTGACTTCGAATTCCTGCCCGAGCTTCTTGAGAAGCTCAGCCAAGAATACGAAAGCAACATGCGATCGGCTGCAAGGGGAGGGGCGAAGAAAGCGCTGGTGCTGACCAAGGCATGGTATCCGGATGCCGATATCCATCAGTTGACGGGATTCATGCCAACTGAAGATGAAGACGGCAACACCATTGACGTTGCGCAAGTGCAAACCTCTGTGCAGGGGTATGCCACGCGGATCGCCAATATGGTGGACCTCGGCAAGTTCTACAAGCCGCATCCAGATCCACATGCCGAGGCCAGCACTTCAGCAGCCCCAGCCCCAGGCATGGCGGAGGAAGAGTTGGCGGAAGAAGAGGATGTTCCCGAAGGCAACGCCAGCCCCAAGACCGTTCCGGCACCTGCGGTTTAATCCTGCACAAACAATTTATGATGCCTGCATTAGTCTGTAATGCAGAAGAAAACTTTGTCGTGCGTTGTAAACTTAATTTATTTTGTGTTTGGGCCAACTTTTATGCTACACTTGGTGGTAGGCTAACTTAAGTGGCCCGCCTTAAAATGTGTTTTGTGTTCATACATTTGACTTTTTCGTATGTTGGCGGTACCTCATCACAGTGACTTTAGCTGTGCCAACCAGGTGCTATACCAATTAGTTTAGACACAGAGACCAAAGCCGGCATTTTGGTGCCAACTACATACTACTAGGCGACCCATGCATAAACAAACAAAACAGACAAACTAGGCGGTGCAAAATTTGTTTTGCTTTTTAATTTTGCCGGCAGGCGGCAGATGTCAAAAGTTGTCGGACCATTGGCTCTGAGCCTAGAGAAAAATCTATTTGGTAACTTTTTTGACATGGCATGAAAATGATTACAAGAAAAGACAAAAGATGGCATGACTCTCAAAACGAAAATGAGCACCACAGACTTTTATTTCATGATCATAATGTACTTGTTACAATGTGGAAATTGCTAAGTGTAGAAAGGACGTAGCTGCTCAATGTTCCAAGGCCTCTTGGTTTCCTCATACTTGTCGTCGACTTTCCGCTTGCGCTTGCGGCCACGAGTCTTCCTGTAGCCGTCTTTGATATCCATCAAGTAGTAGGATCCATTGAGCAACACCTTGCTGACCACGAAAGGTCCTTCCCATGGCGGGGATAGCTTATGCAAGCCTTTCCTGTCCTGGATTAGGCGGAGAACTAGATCACCTACCCTAAAGCTTCATTTCCTAACTCTACGGCTATGATAGTGGCGTAGGCTTTGCTGGTAGATGGCTGATCGAGCCAAGGCAACATCTCGCTCTTCGTCAAGTAGGTCTAGTCCGTCCTGTCTTGCATCTTCTGCATCTTCTTCGACGTAGGCTTGCATTCTGGGAGAATCGAACATCATGTCGGATGGCAGTACTGCCTCAGCCCCATAGACTAAGAAGAAAGGAGTGAACTTTGTTGATCTGTTTGGAGTTGTACGCAAACTCCAAAGGACAGATTGCAATTCATCAACCCAAGCCCCAGCTGCCCTGTGCAATGGTACTTCGAGACGTGGCTTAAGCCCCTAAAGAACTAGGCCATTTGTACGCTCTACTTGACCATTAGCTTGTGGATGAGCAACAGAAGCCAGGTCAAGGCGGATGCCGTGCTTGTAACAGTACTCCTCAACTTCGCCCTGGGAGAGATTCGTGCCGTTGTCGGTTATGATGCTATGAGGCACCCCGAACCGAGCGATTATTCCCCACAGAAAATTGGCGGCAGTGGCGCCATCAAGCTTTTTGATAGGTTTAGCTTCAACCCATTTTGTGAACTTATCTACGGCCACAAGCAAGTGTGTGTAGCCGCCAGGTGCCGTCTTAAAGGGTCCAACCATGTCCAAGCCCCAGACTGCGAAGGGCCAGGTGATGGGTATTGTCTTGAGCGCCTGAGCCGGCAAGTGAGGTTGGCAAGCATAAAGCTGGCAACCCTTGCACGTCCTCACAATTTCCTCAGCGTCTGCCTTGGCCGTCAACCAGTAGAATCCTTGCCGAAAAGCTTTCGAAACAAGGGAACGAGATGCCGCATGCTGACCGCAATCGCCAGAGTGGATCTCGTCTAACAGGTTGCGACCTTCCTCCGATGAAATACAACGCTGGTAAACTCCGGTAGTGCTACGCTTGTATAGCTCACCGTTGATAATTGTGAATGCTTTGGCTCTTCTTATGATTTGCCGCCTTAATACCTCATCATCCGGCAACTCTTGGTTCGTCAAGAAATTCATGTAGGGGGTTGTCCAGTCCGGCTTCACCAAATAGACCGCATAGCTTGCATCTTCTACTGGTTCCGCTGCTTTGGATCCAAATGGTCAGCTCCTTTGATGGACGGCTTGTAGAGGTGTTCCAGGAAAACATCTTTTGGCACCTTTTTGCGCTCAGATCCAAGCCTGGCAAGTGTGTCTGCCGCCTCGTTCTGAGCTCTCGGAATGTGGCGAACTTCGTAACCCAAGAAGCATTTGGCGAATTCATCGACAGTGGCTCTGTAAGCCGCCATCGTTGCGCTTTTTGCGTCCCAAGTTCCTCGAATCTGCTGTGCCACCAAGTCGGAATCGCCGTAACAGAGAATGCGCTGGATGCCGATTTCTTTGGCAATGTGCAAACCATGAAGGAGCGCTTCATATTCGGCAACGTTGTTTGTTGCCTTGAAATGAATTTGGAGCATGTAGCTCAACTTGTCTCCTTGTGGGTTTCTAAGCACAACCCCAACCCCAGACCCTTGGAGCATCTTGGATCCGTCAAAATGCATGATCCAGTACTCTGACTCAGGGAGAGGGATTTCCTCCATACTTTCTGTCCAATCTGCCACAAAATCGGCAAGTGCCTGAGATTTGATGGCAGTTCTGGGCTTGTATGAGATGTCGAACGCAGCAAGTTCAATACCCCATTTGGCGACTCGGCCAGTGGCTTCAGCGTTGTTGATGATATCACCCAAGGGTGCTTTGCTCACAACCGAGATGGAATGATCCTGAAAGTAATGCCTCAACTTTCTGGCGGCGAAGAATACGCCGTATGTCAGTTTCTGGTAATGTGGGTAACACTGTTTTGAAGCGGAAAAAACTTCGCTGACAAAGTATACTGGTCTTTGTTCAGGAACTTCCGAGCCTTCTATTTTGCGTTCCACAGCCAGGACGACGCTAACAACCAAGTTGGTTGCAGCGACGTAAAGTAGCACGGGCTCCTCTGACCGAGGTGCTGTCAAGATTGGCGGAGATGTTAACGCGGCCTTAAGTTGTTCCAAGGCGGCATCTGCTTCATCTGTCCACACAAAGTTGTCGGATTTCTTCAACAGCCGGTAGAGAGGCATTGCCTTTTCTCCAAGGCGGCTGATGAAACGACTGACGACAGCGGCTGAGCCAGCTGAACGCTGCACGTCCTTAAGGCAACAGGGCCTTTTTATGTTGAGAATCGCTTTGATTTTCTCTGGATTTACCTCAATTCCTCGTTCGGAAACGATAAAGCCGAGCAGTTTGCCGGCAGGAACCCCAAAAGTACATTTCTTTGGGTTGAGCTTCATCCTGTACACGCGGAGATCATCAAAGGTTTCCCGTAGATCGTCGGGCAGATCCGCCTTTTTGCGAGACATGACGGCAATGTCGTCTATGTAGACGTGAACATTGCGACCAATTTGCTCGTTTAGGCATCTCTGCATGCAACGCTGGTAAGTTGCGCCGGCGTTTTTCAGACCGAAGGGCATCGTTACGTAACAGAAATTCAGAGTCGGACGTTGTGTCGACAACCTGATCGATACGTGGTAATGCGAAGTGGTCCTTAGGACAGCACTTGTTCAAACCGGTATAATCGATACACATCCTCAGCTCTTTATTAGGTTTCGGAACCATTACAGGATTTGCCAACCAGTCTGTATGAACTACTTCCCTAATGAAACCAGCATCTAGTATCTTGATGATCTCCTTTCCTATTGCACGCCGCTTTTCCTTTCCCTGGCGCCGTGCCGCCTGCTTCACCGGCTTGATCCTTCAAAAACTTTGAGAGAGTGCTCGGCAAGTTCCCGGGGTACACCTGGCATATCAGCAGATATCCATGCGAAAATGTCCCCGTTCTCACGAAGGAACTTGACGAGCGCGCTTTCCTATGCGTCAGATAAGCCGGAACCAATGGTGACTTGCTTGGAACTGTTGCCCGGCACCAGGTCTACCTGCTTTGTGTGCTCTGATGCCTTGAGGGTGCTCTTGTTGTCGGCGGTTTTGACGCCAGCCGGCAACTCATTGGTCTTGGCCTCCTTTCTTAGCATCTCTAGCTCTTCAGCGTGGAGGATGGCCTCAGCAAAGGCGGCGTTGCCTCTTTCACACTGCTTAGCTTTCTCGAAGTCGCCATTGATGGTAATGGTACCATTGGGTCCAGACATCTTCAACTTGCTGTAGATGTAACAAGGCCGTGCCATGAACTTGGCGAACGTCGGGTGACCAAATATGCAGTGATAAGCGCTTTTGAAGGGGACTACCTCGAACCGAAGAAATTCGGTCCGATAATTGGCTTCTGTGCCAAAGGTAACCTCCAGCCTTATGCTGCCTATGGATTGGCTTGCTTACCCGGAACGATGCCATGAAACTTGACCTTGCTGTAGTCAAGCTGGCCTTTCGTCAAGTTCATGTGCTTTAGTGTCTCTCATACATGATGTTGAGACTGCTGCCACCATCCATCAGCACCTTGGTGAGTCTGAAGTTGTCGACGATTGGGTCGACGACAAGAGCGTACTTGCCTGGGCTAGGCACGCGATCGGGGTGGTCCTCTCTGTCCCATGTGATTGGCATCTCGGACCATTCAAGTATTGAGGGACGTCTGGCACCGTGGCGTTTAGCTCACGAAGTTCCGCCTTTTCCTCTTTTGCCGAAGGAGTTCCCAGAAAACAGACTAAACTGCCCTGTACATTGGGGAACTTTTTGTCCTTACGTGGCGGCTTGGGGTCCTCGTCCTCAGAGATAGACATCGCCTCCTCGTCGTCTTCCTTTTTTGACTTCGCCGCCTTCTTCATCTTTTTGGGCTTCCAGCCCACCTCGGGGTCTTTCTTGGCTTCATCCATGAATCGGCATTCCCCCAGTGTGTGGTTGACTTTGCCCTGTCCTGCGTGGATTGGGCAAGGAAAAGTTTTGGCGTGTTCCCACGACAAGCGATGCTTGCCGGAGTTATCTGCCTTGCCTTTCCACTTGTTATCGCTGCCACCGCCTTTTCCTTTGAAGGCGGCCGCGACCTCGTTGGACGTTCCGGCTTTGTCGTCCTAGGGAGCTTTGCGCTTGTTGTTGGCGCGCCTGCCTGGTGCCATGTCGTGGACGGCATGAGTGTCACGGGCGTCGTCATCAGCTTGCGCGTACATGCCGGCTACTTCTAGCATGACGCCGAGGTTTTTGCACTGAATCCGTACGAGCTTGTGCCGAAGGCTGGTCCCTTTGAGTAATCCAGTGGTGAAGGCATGGATGGCCTGGTTGTCGTCTACGTTCTCGCAGCTGGCCTTGGTCTGGATCCATCTGGCCAGAAAAGCGGTTGGTGTTTCACCTGGGCTTTGCACACATCTTGTCGGATCGTGTACGTGTTGGGCCTCTTGTACGTTCCTTGGAAGTGCTGGGTGAAAACCCGCTCCATGTCACGCCAGCAATGGATGGACTTTTCCGGCAAGTTCTCGATCCAGCTTCTAGCCGTTCCTTCCAGCATTAAGGGGAGGAAACGTGCCGCAACCAGACCGTCGCCGCCGGCAATCTGAACTGCCAGCGCGTAATCTGAGAGCCATGAGTTTGGCTTATCCAGCCGTTGTACCTTGGGCAGGTTTTTGACACGGATGTCATGTCCTTAGGAACAGCAGCGATGCGGATTGCTGGGCCAAAACACACAGGTCCAAGATACGACTGTTCTTTTCCAGCCTTGATGTCATTGAGGCGGTGCCTAGCGTCTTCTGGAGCGAGTTGGCGGATATTTCTATCGACGTCAGGCTCGTCCTGCGCGGCTTTGCCTCTGCTGAGCCTGGCCTCTTCATGGTGTGCACTGCGTCCGCCTCCGTGCCTAGGCGTGGGAGGCGGGGAACGCGCGCGATCTCTGCTCTGTCTTGGTGGTGGCGGGCCATTGTTGCGGCTGCCGCCACCTTGTGGTTGCTGGTCGTTTCCTCTGCTGCCGCCTTCGTTGCGTCTAGGTGGAGGAGGTGCTTCGTTCTTTTGTCCGCCAGTGCGTGATGCTTCGTCCCTTTGCCTTTTGGGAGGCGACGGTTTGCGAGGCTCTTTGCTCTTGTCTTTTCCCTTGCCATGGCTGCTAGAGCCGGATGGGTCCTCGGGTTGGCCATTGGCGGTAGCTTTGCACACGTCTGACTTCGACTCTAGTCTTCCTCCTAACACGCCCGCCAACTCCGCACGGGAATCGGCGCGGGCTTGCTGTTCGAGGGCTTTTTCCACGAGGATTGCGGTGTAGAAGATCTTGTCGTCGTTGTTGTACTCGTTACCCATGAGGATATTGAGGGCAGCCGCTGTGTTAAGGACTAGAGTTGCGAAGATTGGAGCACCCTCCTTGTTTCGCCGCTGAGGTGCCGAAGCCCACTCAAATCCAAGCTTCTGGGCAGGTGTTTTGTACTCCTCAGGAGGCGGATCGTCCTTCCTCCAGCTTTTCTTCCCAGCCCCAGGCGCTTTGGCGGCTGGGGTTGTGGTGAACAGATTTCTGGCGGCGACAACGTTGGCACGCTCCGCCTTGGCCTCGTTGATCAGGTTCCTGACCTTGAGCTCCTGCTCATCGAGAGCACGGGATTGTTTAACAACTGAAGCACGGAGCTTCTCCCAATACTCCGGATTGGTATCGTCGGGAACCGGCGTGGTCAGGATTTCGTCGAGAGGCGGGCCGTCTTTGCCGCTGGTGCCGCCTTTTTCTAGATTCGTCTTCTTCTTGGGAGCCGGCGGAGGCTCAGGGTTGGCTTCGTCTGCTGCGGTCATGCCGGCCCCGTTAGCTTCCGCCTCTTTTGCCGGATCAGTCTCCGTGACGTCGGCCTTAAAGGCCTGCTGCATGGTTGTGTCAGAGTTGACCGCCGCCTCGGAAGGCGCGGGATCAGCCGGTGCAAAGCACTTTTTGACCTTTGACTCAAACATGCTGGCAGAATCCTCTTTGGAGTCAGAGTCTACGTTGACGTGAACGGTAGATTCGGATCCGGCATCTGATGTCGCATCCTCCTGGAGGGCAGGAAGGATCGATTCAGGATCGCTGCTATGTGGCTGGGAGTCGGATCCCATGCCGGCAACGCCGATGAAGTGGGAATCTGAATCTCCGGACTCCCAGGAGGAGGCGGATTCAGATCCGTCTTGTGAGTAGTCGGACTCAGGGTGGCGGGTGGGTCCCCAAAGGGTGTGGTTTTTTGGGAAACCCATGGCTTCCGGGGTGAAGCCGATGAAGAGCTCGATGTCGCCGATTGGGACGAGAGTGTAGGCGATGAGCCCGTCGTTCGCCGGTGTCCAAGACGCGTCGTCTTGAACGTAGCCCATGGAGCCGACGCGGATGGAGCGGCCAACGGCTATAGTTTCGCCGATGCCGCCAAGTGTTCCCGCCTGGAACGTGACGCCTGTCGCCTTAGGCCCCACGGTGGGCGCCAACTGTCGGAGTATCGGCATTAGAGATAGGAGATGGGGGTCCTCTAGCCGAGGGTGAATCGTAGGGAAGAAGGTGGACGTCGTCGAGGTCGGGATCGAACACGGCGGTTTACCCAGCTTCAGGCTCCACGGCAATGGCAGAGCCCTATGTGCTGCTATAACTCACTATAAGGTGAATCGCCGTGTTACAGGTTACAATGAGTAGATTGGATGTAGGATGAGTCGCCCTAAAGGCTTCCCTGGTCCGGCTTATATAGGCGGCCAGACCTAGGGTTACAGGAGTGTATTGCGTGTCCGGCAAGTATTGGGAGTCCTAAACCTATCCGCCAAGTCTACCGCCTTCCGTCTTGGACTTGTCGGTGTCGTGGGCTTCGGCCTTGGGCTCTCTTTGCCGGCATCCGCTTCCCCTATCGTCAGCTATCTGGGCCGCCCGGCAGGCCAAAAGCCTTGCCACCACTGCGGGCCACCCGGGACTAGCCGGATTACACCATGTTGGTTGTACCCCCTTGTGATACGACCCCAACACAATATCTTTCATATATTTTGAATAAGGAGGCAATTTAATAACATCAGTCAAAGGAATTTGCAAGAACAAAGGTTTCATCAAATCACAGAATTTATTGTAGTGTTCTTCTTCCTTTGATTTGAGTTTCTCAACAGGAAAAGGCATTTGCTTTTGGACCCAAGGTTCTCTCTCATTACCATGTGTCTTAGTAATGAAGTCTTCCTTAGTGTACTTTTCATTTTTAGTATGCTTTTCAGGTTCCTCTTCAATTTCTTCTTTATCAGAAGCATCATTCTTATCATTATCATTGTTACGTTCATTACCACTTTTAGTTTCAGCATCATAAATAGATATACTATTAGGATCATCAATTGGTTCAGAGGATTCTACAACAGTTTTATGTTTCTTCTTCTTTTTCTTAGAAGGAGTACTAGTTTCTTTAACTCGTTGAGAATCTTGTTCAATTCTTTTAGGATGCCCCTCAGGATATAAAGGATCCTGAGTAGAAACACCACCTCTAGTTGTTACTTCATAAGCATGTTTCTCTTTATCTCTAGAAGCATTAACTAACTGATCCTTTTGCACCTTAGTGAGTTGATCAATTTGAGCTTGAACCTTATGGAAATGTTTAATAAGCATTTTAACATCATTGGAGGTTCTTTCCACAATATCATGCAAATTACTAATAGCTCGAGAATTTTCCATTAGATGATTCTCCACTCTCATATTAAAGTTATCTTGCTTAACAATATAATTATCAAATTCATCTAAGCATTGATCAGGAGGTTTAGAGTAGGAAATATCCCTATCATCAAAACGTTGGAGAAAGTGTACCTCAATTGTGGATGAGTGAGGAATTCGCTTACATAATTCTTCTATAGGTGGTATATTCTTCACATCTTCGGATTTAATACCCTTCTCCTTAAGAGATTTCTTGGCTTCCCTCGTCACTTCATCGTTTAATTCAATCATGCCCCTTTTCTTCGGTGTTGGTGTTGGTGTTGGTGTTGGGGTCGGCTCAGGTGTAGTCCAATCATCATGATTTTGGCTTATTTTAGCCATTAATTCCTCCACTTCATCTGGTGTTCTTTTCCTGAAAACACAACCAACACAACTATCCAGGTATGTCCTAGATTCAGCAGTTGGTCCATTATAAAATATATCGAGAAGTTCATTTTTAGCCAATTGATGTCCATGCCGAGCTCTAATTAAAGAACAAAACCTTGCCCAAGATTCATGCATTTTCTCTCCTGTTTAAAGTTAAAAATTCTCTGCAAGGCAGCATGTTGAGCACTAGCAGGAAAATATTTCTGAAAGAAAGCATTAAGCAAACTACTAGGACTATCAATAGAACTAGGAGACAGATTATTATACCAACTTTTAGCTTCATCTTTCAATGAGAAAGGAATTTTTTAGTAACAAAGTAGCTGTGTTTCTTTATATCATCAGAAAACAAGCTACTCAAAGTAGAGAGCTCATTCATGTGTTCTACAACACTTTCATTTTCAGTACCACAAAAAGGTTCTTTCTCAACAATGGATATATGTGACAAATCAAGAGAGAAGTCATAATCCTTATCTTTAATGTTTATGGGAGATGTAGCAAACTTAGTATCAGGAGATAGTTTATATATAACAGCATGTTTTGTAAGAAGACTTTTAATATCACTTGCACCATTAAAAGCATGACATTCTTCAATAAAGTCATCATCAAGTTCCACATAAGTCTCCTCAAGATCATCACTAGTATGGTCTCTCAACTCAGGTGAACTAACAGGAGTAATGGGACTTCCATTAGGTGTTTCAGCATTTTCAATTTGTTTAGATTTAGCAATTGTAGCATCTAGAAAAGGACCTAATGAACCACTCTCATTAAGAACAAATAGAAGCATCATCAAAATTATCAGAAGTATTTTCAGATTCAACAGAAGTAGCAGTGCGTGTAGCTTGTGGTGGTGTAATAAATTGACCCATAACAGACGGTGAGTCAAGAGCAGCAGAGGTACTCAGAGTCGTACCTTTTCTTGTAGTGGATGGCAATATACAGACCTTTTCATCACGAGCTTTACCCATGATGAATAAATTACGGTGAACAATATCACTCTCAGGTGAGCTTATAAATAGAGCTATGCTCCCCGGCAACGGCGCCAGAAAATAGTCTTGATGACCCACAAGTATAGGGGATCGCAACAGTCTTCGTGGGAAGTAAAACCTAAATTTATTGATTCGACACAAGGGGAGCCAAAGAATATTTATAAGCCTTAACAGATGAATTGTCAGTTCAGCTGCACCTGGAAATAGACTTGCTCGACACAGATTATCAGGAGCAACAGTTTTATAGCAGTAGCAGTAGTGAAATAATAGCAGCAGTAAAATAAAGACAGCAGTAATGATTGTAGTAGACAGCAGGATTAAAATACTGTATTCATAGGGATGGATGAACGGGCGTTGCATGGATAAGATAATTCATATAATAATCAAGACAAAGGCAAATGCAGGTAAATAATGATAAAGCATCCAAGTACTGAGTAACCATAGGCATGTGTTCCGTATTTAGTCGTGCGTGCTAGCAATGAGAAATTTGCACAACATCTATTGTCCTACCATCCCGTTTGCAGCGGGGCTCAAGGGAAACTACTGGTAATTAAGGTACTCCTTTTAATAGAGCACCGGAGCAAAGCATTAACACTCCGTGAACACATGTGATCCTCATATCACAGCCATCCCCTCCGGTTATCCCAATTGCTGTCACTTTGGGGCCTCAGGTTCTGGACAATTATATGTGTATACAACTTGCAGATATGATCTAAAACGATGATTATCTTCATGATACAATAACATGTTCAGATCTGAAATCATGGCACTCGGGCCCTAGTGTCAAGCATTCAGCATAACAAGTTGCAACAATGACAAAAAGTACTAACAATGGATACTAGGCACCATGCCCTAATGATCTTATATCTATTACATGAATGATCTCATCCAATCCCTACCATCCCCTTAGCCTACAGCGGGGATTACTCACACATGGATGGGGGAATCGTGGATGGTTGATGGAGAGGCGTCGGTGATGATGGCGATGATCTCCTCCAATTCCCCGTCTCGGCAAGGTGCCAGAACGGAGTTTCTGGTACCCGAAAAAGGGTTTTGGTGGCGGCGGAGCTCTGGAGTGTTTTTGGAAAAAGCGTCGATCCCCCTGGCGTGTTTAGGTCAAGACCCTTAAGTAGTCGAAAGGGGGACGCGAGGGCGTGACCGAGTCGGACACACCATGCCGTGATGCGGCCCAAGGCCTGTCGCGCCGCCACGTGGTGTGGGCCCCGCGTGGCCCATCTCCGTCTCGCCTTCTGGCTCCGTGAGTCTTCTGGTAAAATAGGAGCTTCGCGATATTTTCCGGAGATTTTCCCGAAAGTTGACTTTCTGCACAAAAAACGAGACACCAGGGCAACTCTGCTGAAAACAGCGTTAGTCCGTGTTAGTTGTATTCAAAACACACAAATTAGAGGTAAAACAACAGCAAAAGTGTTCGGGAAAGTAGATACGTTTTGGACGTATCAACTCCCCCCAAGCTTAGCTTATTGCTTGTCCTCAAGCAATTCAGTTGACAACTGAGTGCGATAAAAGAAACTTTTACAAACACATTTGCTTCATATGATATATACATTCTCACTATATGGCCAAATACTTAGGCAATTCATAATAAGATGTATGCAAATAATGTCACCTAATAGTTATGTAAACTATGAAGAGATACCAACACACTAATAATAAACAACGTGATACATATCTATCTGCAGGATTGCAATGCTCATAATAAGATATGATAAGGTGGTATCTCGCTTGCCCTTATTTGTAGAGCAAAACATAAATGGCAGGGCACCTCTGAAGTTCAAGGCAAGACTAAGTAAAGATATCAAAGATAAAAGCATCAAAGTTATACCACAGTTAACCGCATTCTGAGACAAGCACATTACACTAAGAATGACAATTATGCTCTCGAGAAGGTGCTCAAAGAAAGGATGGTGACTCAACATAAAAGTAAGAGATTGGCCCTTCGCAGAGGGAAGCCGGGATTAACATGTGCTAGAGATTTTTATTTTTAAACAGAAGTAAAAATGTTTTGGGAGGTGGTTGTTCCTGTCAACGAATGGTAATAGAATTTCTGTTATCTTCCATACTAAACAAGTTGAGAGCAGTTCCGAGATATTGATATTAGGCATTTATAGCATGCACTTCTTATATATAGTATGACACTCCTCCCAACCTTTGCTTTCACAAACCATGGCTAACCGAATCATCGGGTGCCTGCCAATCAATCACATACCATGGAGGAGTGCCTATTTTATTTTTTTAACTTTTTGATGTTATAATGGTCTAACCAGCTCTTTGCAAAATTAGTGACAACCAGATGAAGCATGCAAGTTGGGGTTCTTAATTTAGTATGGAAGATAACAAACCCAACTACTACATCCTCATGAGGTAAAAACAGTGTCACAAAATAAGAAGTATTTTGAAGGTTTTAAAGATAACCCTAGGTACGAGCGGCGCGGCCCCGAGCAACATCATAGAGATCGATCTCCTCGGGGGCAGCACGGTGCGGAAGCGCGGCGGCGGCTAGGTCAGAGGTCATGCCGCTCTGATACCATGTAGAATTATGAGGTTATGCGGAATATGATGGATGTATTATTGAGCCTCATGGGCGAGTATATAAAGGCGTACAAGGGGTATCTTGGAGTGCAAGTCAAGTTAGGTCCGTATGTGAACGGATCCTATCTCTATCCTAAACTACCATAATAACCGTATGTATTCCATACTCTAACAAGTTGGCGTCGAGCGTACTGAGCGCACATGGTGTTCTACCGTAGAGTCGCACACACACACAACGCTACAAGTGCATCAACATCTCTCTTCACGCGGCAGCGACCCACACTTTGCCCCTACCTCCGCCGGTGAGACAGCTGATCCCTGCCCCCACTCCGTTCGCCGGCGGCGGGAAGGGTGGGGACCACTGTGCTTGGTGTTGGGCCAGATTTTTCCAGGGGCGTCGAATCGGGGATGGCGTCGCGTCTGAACAAGTTGCCCTTACATCTCCCTAACTCCCTCCACTTCGGTCGTGTCCTAGTCGGCGACGGCGTTAAGCAAGTGGCTTGATTCTCTCGCCGTTCTTTTTTACCTGTCGAGATTAGTTTCTCGATATGTCGCTGCTTATTGACGCTATTCACGGTGGCGCTGGCGGCCACGACAAAGCAGATGCTCTGGAGCGAGGAGTTTGATACAAAGTTCTTCCCAGACTTCGTCTATGTGATACAGTAGATCTAGTTCCAAGAGACCAAGATAGCACGGATACATCCCTAGTCGACGAGCCAGAGCGACATGTGCCTCCGTGCTTTCAGCGGGTCTGCTGATTGAGTCACAAAGAGTCGTGGCCGATGATGCTTCTTTTTTTTGAATTTTCATACTTGTATTCATACGTATAGGACAGGATTACAAGGCCAGATACAAGCAAAGAAAAAGCAAAGAGGATACAGAGAGCAGTACTGCTGCAACACGCCGTCTTCCACCTCGAGGAGCCCCAGCACGCTCGATCTCCACCGCCGGAGACGACGAAGAAAGCAGCCACCCGGAGTCCTGCACCCTGGAGCGGAAGAGCTCCTAGCCCGAAGGCGTTGAAGAGCCGCATCGACCACCAGCTCCGACGAGCTGGATCTGAAGGCGGAGATCGTCCGTCGGCCGGGGACACGCCCCAAGCATCTTCCGCGCCAGATCTGGGGCCAGCGCCGTCCCACCTCACCGGAGGTGGCCAGATCCACCGCCTGCCCACCACTTCCCCACACAGCAGCCGCCTCGCACCTCCTCCACCGGCCTTCTGTACACTCGTCACCGTCCTGCCGCCGAAGCCGGAAAGAAGAGCAGCAGGACGAAGTCGAACCTGCAGCTCGGGAGCACCGTCGAGGATGACGCCCAGGAGGGGAAGCTGCAGTGCTCCAAAACGACGACGCCGGCCACCCCGCCTCAGCCACGCCGCCCAAAAGCTCCTTATCTACACGCCGGAGCGCTGATCTAGGGATTCCCCATCCTCACGCCGCCGGAGCGGCCGGCGGAGGGTGAGAAATCCCCAGATACGCCGGCGGCCGCTGGGGATCGCCGAGTCGCCTCCGCGTTCGCCTCTGTGCACTGTAGAGAAAGAGAGGGTTCCAGAAATAGACGAGCGGCAAAATCTCTGGATATGGCAATGATGTCGGATCGGCATCTCATTCGGCATGCGCTTGAAATTGGAAGGACGCTGGTTCAGCGACGACACGAAACCCAGTGTTATATTTTTCTATCCTTTAGGTTCTATCTAATAAGTTTACACGGTAATCATATTTTTTGGTGAGTATATTGTTCCATCTGTCGATTGATGAAATACAAGTTTCTGTTATAAAAGGATGGCAACGCGTCAGTCCCTCCAAAGCCTATCTTCACATCGGCATCCAACATCTAGAATCAACTGTGTCGTAATTTTGTATTTTTACCCGTCACTTTTTGTGAAATCAACTCCTTATACCGGTCAGACTTATCCACTTATCCACTTACCGGAAAGGGTATATAATTTTGGCCCCGGTCTTTCCGATTTTTACCGTTGTGATTTACCCCTATATTGCAACAAAATTTCTCACTATGTGCAAGACCAATATAACGCTAGCCACACAACAATCTTTTTGCTGCAAATTGAATTGCAACATAAATTACAAACAATTTAACAAACATCACAAGAGATTCCACCATAGAGCTATTTGTTTGCAGCATTAAAACTGGTTACGTAACAATTTTGCTGCTTATTCATTTCAACAAACATCACCAAAAAATTCAATAAAATTTCAAGCAATTACAACAAAACACATGTGTTTGCATATTTATAGCTTGCAACAAGACATTCCAAAAAGGTTGGAACATCTGGCGTGTGATTTCACAACAAAAATCATACGAGTCTGTTGCAATTTGGAAGCATGTATGCGACATTGAAAAAAATCCAGGGGAAACACAAGCTTGTAACAAATGCCTTGAAAGTCTTGCAGAATATCGTGTGTGCTTTATCAACAAAACTCATGCGACATTGTTGCACGTTGAAAAAATGTATGCAACACTGGCAAAAAATCATGAAACAAACTTTGTTGTGGTAAAATGAGTCCCACATTACATAAGACTTTTTGATGGTTTTTATTTTAAAATGTTACTTATAAGTGATTTAAGTATTTATTAACTTTATTTAAGTAACAAGGTAATACTATTTTGGAGAATAATTTTCAAAGGAAAAACTAACAAAGTTTATAAATAGTATATTCTAATTCATCACATTTATTAAGTTTGGATAATAGCTTATGTGAATGTGAATAATTTAAATATCTATTTCAATTGAATTTAATCATATAACTAAAATAATTAAACTCTTGAAGTTTTATTATTTTATTGAGTAAGGATTTATTCTATTAGTTAGATTCACTTAAAAATATTCATTAAAAACACAAAAAATAATAGGATAATGACTATACCTACTTTATAGTTATTTTGTTGTTTTAGCATTTTTTATCATTATTTTGTATACATAAGAAATTATAGTATTTATCTTTAGCTAACAAAAATATTTTTAAGAGTTTAAGCTCTAATCCAAACCTTTTAATAAAATCATTAGTATTCTTTAGAACATATGAATGAATTATTTATACATATTTATTAATTTTAAGTAATTATCTAAACGAAATTTTATTTTAGTTGATCCTTTTCTCATATTTAATCTATTAATACTGAATGAATCGGTGCATTTGATCAAAAAATTAGATTAAGACTCCTCATATAATTAATTCCTAAAATGATATTTATTTATTTTACATGTTTCTCAGAATTTTAATGAAAATAACCTATTGGACAATTGGGCTAAATAATAGTAATAAATTGTTAAATGAGCTAGTAGTGGTGAATTTCCTATTTGGGGTGAAAGTCATGGGTCCAACCGGATCGGCCCATTGGGCTGGCCCAAACCTTACTATAAAACTAGCCCCCCTCTCTCTGGGCCCCTTCGGTCGGCATGATGCGCCTTCATCCCGATTCCATCTGCCGTCGGTAGCCTCCGGCATTGTTGCTCC
Source organism: Poa pratensis (assembly GCA_947311845.1). Classification (NCBI taxonomy): domain Eukaryota; kingdom Viridiplantae; phylum Streptophyta; class Magnoliopsida; order Poales; family Poaceae; genus Poa; species Poa pratensis. Next base: position 4,975,776 of record CAMZMU010000038.1, read on the forward strand.
CCGCATCCCTCTGCCCTGGTCTCCTCGGAAACCAACCATCTGAGAGACATATACAATTCACACCCCTTCATTACGCTCTTTCCCTCTTAGCCCCATTGGAGAGAAACAACACTACTCTGCATCGCCATAGCTTCAGTTGAATAAATAAAAATGTGACTTGGTTAAGGCTAACAACAAAGACATTGAAGGTGATCAAGCAGGCAGACTGGTGGATGAACGATGTACGTCTCCCTTACTGAAAGAGAATAGTGGAAGGCGACGCGAAGTCCGTCGCTCGTGTTCTCGCTTGCCCACATGAAGATGATCGACCCACAAGTTCCGATAGGTCATTTCGCTAGGACCGCTAGGTTGTATGTGGTTCTTATGGATCAAACCACACCCACTTTGGGCGACATGTAGACGCTTTCTCCGAATCGAAATTACTCACAATCAAGCCTTCACTAGCAGAACCATTTTGCAACGAATTAGGTATGTTGTCTTCTTGTTGAATCATAATTTTCTTCTATTGTATGGTAAATCCATGTTTCATGAGGTGTCGTGTTCTCTTATGGTTTCCACGGTGCTCGTAGTATATATATATATATGGTTCACCGACGATAAGTTGTTGTGGACGATGGATAAGAAGACGGCTGGGTTTTCAACCTCCATTTCGGATTTAAAAAAACCCGTTCTCGATCGTATGCCAATGAGATAAGACGCTTGACTTTTTATTATTATTACATGAAATAAATCGCCATACGACTCCACCCTCGTTTAAACATACCAGAAACAAGCACGATTAGCTTCAACGCAGCTTCGACCGGAAAACTGATAAGGTGAGTCAGCCGTCAATAGCTAGCCTAGCCCATCCCGCGTCCATCTCACCGAAAAGCCCTTGCCATCGTCGCTGCTGCCTGCTGGGTGGATTGATGCTGGAGTGTTTTTTTTCCACCATGTGCGCGCATTTATCTTGCTTCGCTTTCGTAGCATCCATCCCTTTCATCTCTCCCCGTACCCCCTTCTATCTTCTCCCTCCTCTCCCCACTACTATATAGCCATGGGTGGCGCACTCGCAACTCACAGCTCCATCCATCGGCAAGAACCAACAAGGCCTTGTGTGTTTGTAGTAGCGCACACACCTAACCACCACCTCAAGTCCACGACAATCACAAGCGCGAGTCCTGCAGCTTGCGTTGCTTGCTGGAGTGAAGCTAGCGATAAATAGTCTAATAGAGATAGACGAGAGGAGAGTAGAGGAAGAGAAGAGATGAGGCAGTCACGGTTCAAGAGGATCTGCGTCTTCTGCGGCAGCAGCCAGGGCAAGAAGAGGAGCTACCATGATGCCGCCATTGAGCTCGGCAACGAGCTGGTATTCATGCTTACTGGCTTACCTAGTTCACCACACCCCCACATACATAGCTGTAGCTTGCGATATTCCTCTGTTCGTGACCTCCGCGTCCACTTCATGTACTCAGCTTAGTTTCACCACATGAATTTGCAAGCAATGTAAAAGTAACAAAACCTAGAGTGGCAGTAACCTGGATGCAAACTCAGTAGCAATACTACGAAATAGCACGGGAGAATTAGCTAGCAGCTGGTGTACAATTGTACATACACACGCACGTATCAGCAGATTAACTAGTCTCGCCATAAGCCATTAGCTGCCGAACTATTTGGCAGATCCGCCGCCCTACTCCGTTCCTCTGCAATTCCACAAACGACATTGCTGCTGTTTGCGTGCTCATCCTGCATGCGGTCGTCAAATTAACGTTGGCTGGCCCTACTGCATTCACGGCTCCATGAAATCGAAGTTAGAGCTAGCTCTGCTCTGTCCCCATCCTCGCGACCGCAGTAGAATTCAAGAAGCAGCTCGTTACCGTTGAAGAGTGTGGCCAGCGGTGTTCGTGTTCAATTTACTGATGATTGATTTTTGCACGTTGTTGTTGCTTGTGCAGGTGGCGCGGGGCGTGGACCTGGTGTACGGCGGGGGAAGCATCGGCCTCATGGGAATGGTCTCGCAGGCGGTGTACAACGGTGGCAGGCACGTCATCGGGTACGTAATACTAATCTCAGGCACTTCATCAGAAAAGCTCCGTCCATCTGCTGCCATCCCCAGAAGAATGTTGTCTACTAGTACCATTAGTTACTGTAATAACTTGGGTTATGTGCTGATCACTTCTTTTTGTCATCTCGTTGTCCACGCGCAGTGTCATTCCCAAGACTCTCATGACCCCAGAGGTATATGTCTGTCTGCTCCAAGCGTGCTCCTCGCCTCCTCCTACTCCTACTACTCATGTCGTACTACTCCGTAGCTAATACAGTAGGAGGGAATATCCTCTGTTCATGCATGTTTATCTAAATACCGTGCGCGAATTAGCGACTAGTTTAAGATATACACATTTTGAAAGAGAAAAACTAGCAGAAAATGGTGCTAGCTCTCTGCAAATTTTCCACTTGACATGGTAAAACTGGATCTAGCTCGGCCATAAAATTGATAAAACTGGCTAGGGTAAGCGTCAAAACATGGGAGAGGACAACGCGCTCACGTGTTGCAATTGTTTAAGTTATTATTAAGTAGGGTCTTCCAAAGAAAAACCTAAAAATGGAAATTGTTGTTAGAGCCATACCCCAGTACTGGTACTGTACTAGTAATAATCAAATGAGCTTGAACACCGCTGCTGGAGTCCCGGGGGACACGGCACTTGGCGTGGAAAAGAATCCCGCACGTCCATCTGATCGAGAGTACGTGCTTTTTGGCGCAAATCCAGATCTTGGCGTGAGGGTAAACAAGCGGCAAAAGCGCAGCTTTGCAGATGCTTTGCTGGTTTCTTTTCTTCCCCCAAAAAGTCTTGCCATGGCATCATCCATGTCCTGCCTGGTTTGGGAAACAGGGCGGCTGCCTTCTTGATGAAGGGGAGCATGTTTTAGCACAAGTAGAGGACACTCATTCTCTTTGACTCCGTAGAGAAGAATGTTGTGTTGAGTGTCAAGCTTAAACAAATACTCCCCCCGTTCCAAAATAACTGTCTCAGATTTGCCAAAAAGTGGATGTATCTAGATGTGTTTCATGACTAGATACATCCACTTTTAGCCAAATGTGAGATAGTTATTTTGGGACGGAGGGAGTACTAAGCGTTTTTAGTAAGCTACATGTGGAGTTTCAGTTTCAGGGAGCACAAAAATATAAGAGTTGAGAAAAGAATAGATGACCCATGCTGTGGGAGACTACTAGACTAGAGTATCCTAGTTGTTGTTTGTACTTTTGTAATTATCTTATATGCCGTATCACTAATAGTAAGATGCCGTACCATATGACAACAAACAACAATCAATCCATGGTCCAGATGACCCATATCCCATGTTCACTGATCTATGCTGTGCTGTGGCTTGGTTAGTTGTGGTCCTCTTCCTAGTTGGTCATTTTACCATTACTACCTAAAAAGGCAGGAGGAGCAAATATTCAAACCATCTAGCTACATTTCTTGTTCTGTTTGAGCACAATCATGACCCCTCTCGGGAATGTGTAACACAGACAAGCATTGTAGCATGTCAAAAATTATTTTTACGGCTGATCAGGAGGTGAGCTGATGTTTTTTCATTTGTTTTTCTCAGATAAGTGGTCAGACAGTGGGGGAGGTGAGGGCAGTTGCCGACATGCACCAGAGGAAGGCAGAGATGGCAAGGCAGTCTGACGCCTTCATAGCCCTGCCTGGTGAGTCACACTAACCCAGCGTTTCTTAACTCAGATCCGTGACGATAAGTTGCAGTCGAGTAGTGGATCAGGCTGTAAACTTGTGCCGTTTTGCACATGTCTATCTAGAAATGAAGGCTTGCTAGATTTGGGTCCAGCTTGTGATCCAGCCTTTACTTTCCTACCTAGTAGTAGTAGTGTAACCAATAATTGGTGCAAAGGTTCAGAGTACGTACATGGATGTGTCAAGCTAGCTGCTGAGATCTTCTCATGTCAATGCAGGAGGGTATGGTACGCTGGAGGAGCTGCTGGAGGTGATTACCTGGGCGCAGCTTGGCATCCATCACAAGCCGGTATAGTACCGTCCTTTGTCGATCTATGCTCTTATCTGAATGTGTTGAAAAATATCTGAACTTCTGTGGATATCAGGTTGGCCTGCTGAACGTTGACGGGTACTACAACTCGCTGCTGACCTTCATCGACAAGGCGGTGGAGGAAGGGTTCATCAACACCTGCGCCCGCCGCATCATCGTGCTCGCCCCCACGGCCGAGGAGCTCATGGAGAAGCTCGAGGATTACGTGCCTTACCACGACAGGGTTGCGTCGACGCTGAACTGGGAGATAGCTGCGGATATAGAGCACCTAGGGTACTGACAGTAGCTTGCTGCATGAAGCGAAAGGGCAGCGAGCCGGGGTTGCAGCGTTTAATTAACTTGATGAAGATTTGGAGTGCTGGATTGATGAAGGTGTTTGATTGATGCATTAGTAGTAGCAAGAAATTAAGCTAGCGTGCGTGGGTCTGTTTTGTATATGTTTTTGCTTCGATCCGGGACAGCTGATTAAGGATATTGTAAAACCTGATCGGTTCCAGCTCTCTCTCTCTCTCTCTCTCTCTCTCTCTCTCTCTCTCTCTCTCTCTCTCTCTCTTATTGTCCTCAGTCTCTACCTGCTTAAATAGTATCTATCGATCTTGTATCAATATGAATGTAGTTTCAAGGTCCTGAATCCAGTGACTTCAGCGAGGGCTATCACAGTGTGCAGTGCTTTTGGTCAGCCAAACAAAGCGTTGAACATGTACTTGCTTCGTTTCGAATGTAGCTGATGCGATCCGGCAACCGGCATATATTTTTTTGGAGTGAAATGTGATCCGGCATACATGAAACCAATCAAACAGGTCTAGAGCACAGCACTGCGGTGTCCATCACCATCTGCCGCCAAATTCTCCAGAATCGGCCACTAGCCTGTAACTGCGTACAAACTATACATACAGCCCAGCCCAGTCTGTTTTTTAGGGTACACCTTGTCCATTCGGTAGGCTTCACGCTAACCGGACAGCTAAGCACCAAACCGATTCTCAACAAAAAAAAAAAAAAAACTAAGCACCAAGCCATACTACAAGTGGTGACTGGTGAACGCTCAGGCGCCACGCTCTTCTCGGGCCCTCGAGTCTCGACATCTCCCTTTCTGCTTCCTTCCTCCCCATCAGTTGTCAATCACCTCCGATGAAACCTCCCCTCCTCAGATTGATCGTGTTTGTAGCGGGAACCTGAGGGGTCAAACATCGCGAAGATCAGGTGTCAAATGATACTCTGTCTGAAATTTCTTGTAAGTTCCCATGTCTATTATGCACATATCTTATCTTTTTCATGTCAACTGTGTGCATATCTTAAATAGCATATGTCCTAGCATGATTATTTGTTGCTTTCAAATTCCGTTGGTCTTTCACATGGATCAAAAAGAAGGAAACTTAAATCTGTAATTTGGAATAATTTCAATCCTATCTATGACGGTAACAAACTTCAGGAAGACAAATGTAAACACTGTAAGCAATTTTTTTGTAGATACAAGAAAAGCTGGCACTAGTCAATACATCAGATATTTGTTAGTTTTGTGAAGAAAGAGTTGCGATCAATGAGTTTCAAAAAAAAGTCAAAAAATTGAAGTATGACGCCGATAGAGCACATTTGGAATTGGTAAGGATGATTATCTTGCATGCATTGCCTTTCAGAATAGTAGAGTATAAAGGATTTAGGCCATTTTGTGTATAGTCTGAATCCCACATTTGAGTTGGTCTCTAGGTCAACAATAAGACTTGATCGCGTCAACCTATTTAATGAACAAAAGATCAAGCTTCGAGAGATTCTATAGAAATTGAACTCTTGAGTCTTTTTACTACCGACATGTGGACGTCAAATCAATTTGAGGGCTATATATGTACAACTTGCCATTTTAGGGTTTCATGATACTTTAAATTATTGCTACATGTATTATTATGATTAATAATCATTTTATTGGACTAACTATTAACATAGTACCAAGTGCAATTTGTGTTTTTGTTGTTTTAGCATCAGATTAAAGAAAAAAATGAAATATCATTGGAATCAGATGCCACTTTACGAGGATTTTTAATGTTCAGAAAAGGACCGACGACCAAAGGGTGGCCTGTGGGGTCACATGCCCCCACGTGGTCCTTGGTTACGGGCCCCATCCACGTGGGGTTTCCTTGATGCGACTAGGGTGGTGTCCAATACATTATATCAACAACCCACTTGTATTTCCATGAACTTCGGAAATCCATCTAGCATTGGAAATATGCTGATGACACGCTTGTTGTCATGCCAGCTGACAGGGGTTTCTTGCTCTAAAGGATATGCTGTAGGTTTTTTCTTAGTCTCCTGGCCTAAAAATAAATTATCATAAATCATCGATGATGTCAATTAATGTGAGTGAGGAGCAGATGATTTAGCTGTCAGAGGCTTTTGGATGCAATATTGGCTCGATGCCTTTTACCTATCTTGGGCTAGCAGTGGGGACAGTGAGACCAACTATACAAGATCTGACACCAATTGTGGTGAGGTTTGAGAGGAGATTATCAGCAACTTCATGTTTTCTAAATCAAGGATGCAGATTACAATTAATTGCATCAGCATTTTCTTCCCTCCTTCTGCATATGCTATGCTCCATTCATATCCCTATTGGAATTATTAAGCAATTGGAGAGAATCATTAGGCAGTGCTTATGGAGAGGAAACACTGACACACCTAAACAGTCCCTAGCTGCATGGGAAATGATTTGCAAACCAAAGAATAAAGAGGGTTTAGGTATCACAAATTTTCGTCACCAGAATGATGCTTTGCTGATGAAGTATCTACATAAATTCTATAACAAGGAAAATACCCCATGGGTCTAGCTGGTTTGGAATGCTTATTATGATGAACAGATACCACACATGGTCACTCCTTGTGGCTCTTTCTGGTGGAGAGATGTTATGAAGCTTTAGGAAAAATATAGAGAGCTTGCGTTGCCTGAGGTGCATGAAGGAGATACTGTACTATTTTGGAAGGACAAATGGGTGATAAACAATGAAAGAACTCCACTTCAGGAGAGGTTAGCACGATTGTTTTCATTTGTTAAGGAAGAGGACACTTCAGTGAGAACAATGATACAGACACAAGACATTTTGCTTGAATTCCACTTGCCTCTTTCGACCAGAGCATTTGAGGAGCTGCAAATACTAAGAGGATGGTTACATAGTATTCAGTTAACAGAGGAAAAGGACGCTTGATTTTGTAAAGGTGGAACATATAAAGCAGCTCACTGCTAACCCACAAGTATAGGGGATCGCAACAGTTTTCGAGGGAAGTAAAACCCAAATTTATTGATTCGACACAAGGGGAGACGAAAAACACTTATAAGCCTTAGCAGCGGAGTTGTCAATTCCACCACACATGAGAAAGCACCAGTAACAAACGTGATGTGAAAGCAGCAGTAATATGAGAGCAATAGTAGTAATAACACAGAGGCAATGGCACCGGAAAATAGTTGATTGCGTGGAGTTGACGGGCAAGCAATGATGATGACAAATGGACCGGGGTTCCCAGCTATCTACACTAGTGGTAACTCTCCAAACAAATAACATATTTTGGGTGAACAAATTACAGTTGGGCAATTGATAAAATTGTGAGGGCATGACAATGCATATATATGACAAGATGACTACTATGATATTCGTTTTGGCCATTACAACAAAATACATAGACCGTTGTCCAACAACATCTATGACTAATATTCCACCTTCAGGTTGACTTCCGTGTTCCCCGCTGGTATTAAGTTGCAAGCAACAGATTATTGCATTAAGTAAAGTGCATAATGTAAACAACACATATGATCGTAGACATAGCATTGTTGTGTTATCCCTAGTGGCAACAACACATCCACAATCTTAGATGTTGCTGTCACTCGCCCAGATTATTGGAGGCATGAACCCGCTGTGCAGCATAAATACTCCCTCTTGGAGATACAGGCAACTACTTGATCAGGGTAACCACAAGTACCTGAGAGCATGCAAGATCATAAATAACATATAAAGATAGATTGATAATCAACTTGATCATAATTCCACAATTTATCGGATCCCAACAAACACAACACCAATTACATCAGATGAATCTCAATTATGTATGGCACCTCATGAGACTATTGTATTGAACAACATGGGAGAGAGAGAGTACCAACTAGCTACAGTCATGGGGGAACTACTCACAAACCATCATGGAGTCGAAGTGGAGGCGGTGGAGTCGATGGAGATGGCTCCGGGGGTCAATCCCCGTCCCGGCAGGGTGCCGGAACATGAACTTCTGACCCCCGAAACTTGTCTTCGATGGCAGCGGAGCTGCGGAACTTTTCGTGGAATATGACTCTTGTTTTTAGGGTTTTCTGGACGATGCATATATATAGGCGAAGGGGCGACGTCTGGAGGCACCCGAGGTGGGCTCACCACCCCCTCGCGTGGCCAGAAGGTGGGCCGCGCGGGCCCCTGGCGAGCCCGCCTCGTGGCTCCCCTTCGTCTCTCCTTTGAACTCCGTGTTCGTGTTAGAAAAATAGGAGGTTCTATCCAAGTTTCGTCCAATTCCGAGAATATTTCCAGAACAACTTTTCTGGAATACAAAAATAGCAGAAAACAGGAACTGGCACTGTGGCATCTTGTTAATAGGTTAGTCCCAGAAAATGCATAAAAATGCTATGAAGTGTATATATAAAACATGTAACAATTGGTATAATATCAACATGGAACATCAGAAATTATAGATACGTTTGATAGGTATCACTCACCATTATGCCCATGTACATAGTTCTATCTTGGTGTGCCCTGTGTATAGTTGGATCTGGAAAAGCAGATGTACCATGAAGATTAAGATGTTTGCATGGCTGATGTTGAGTGATCGACTCAATACGAGGGACATGATACAGAGAAGGAATTGCAAGGTCACAGATGACTTCCATTGTGTTCTTTGTCCTGGCAGAGTATGTGAAGATCGAGATCACTTATTTTTCAATTGTAACTTCAACATGAGGATATGGAACTACTTGCAGATCGAATGGCATCAACATGATCAACTAGTCAACATAGTTTCCGAGGCTAGAAAGGAGTTTGATCAACCTTTCTTCACAGAAGTGGTATTGATGGCATGTTGGAATATTTGGAAAGTAAGGAACGACAAAATCTTCAACAATGTAAATCCTAGGTTTGCCAACTGGCGTGGCACCTTTATACATGATGTACAGCTTCATGCTTACCGTATGAAACAAAAGCACAAGGATAGATTAGCTGACTAGATAGCTAAATTAGTCTGATATAAACTTCGGTAGAGTTGATCTAGGTATGTTCTCTTAGGTTTGTTTTCTTGCTCCTAACTCTGTAATTAGCTTTGTAATTTCTTGATGGAATAAAGTGGGTTGTGGTGCTGTTTTCCTTACAGTAGAAAAGTTTCAAAAAATCTAGCATTGGAAAGAGAGGCTAAACATGCGGACATTGTCATTAAATCTATGGTTCAATTAATATGTTGGCATCTATCGTACTTGAACATTTGGCTTCTGATCATACTACTTTACCCAAGGTATAAATTCATATTCGTCGAGTTTTGTTTGAAATAAGGATTTGGAAGCGAGGAAACAAAATCAGCAAGACCATGCATCCACCACTGAAGAAGGAATATATCAAAATAAAAAGTGTCTATAATTTATACTCAACTTGTATACCTTTTGTAATTAATTTTTAGTAAATTATAAAGTTGAAAAATATATTATTCTATTACTAAGGTGCCAAATAATGAACCACGTCTAATGTTGCTAACTATCATTTGTGATGTTATTTATTGTATCGTTCTAACATGTATCGCTAAAAATGATTTCTTTGTGTGCTAATTCAAGTTAGTTTTTCTTTTCCCACAACATACTAATCTATCTCTTTCTCAAAAGTTCTAACATTTTTCCTTTTTTTTTCTCTCAGGGCAATTCTAAGCTTTGGTGGCCTTTCCTTGGCACAAATATACATTTTATGTCCCTCTGCTCACAGAATCACAATACAGTAAGCATAAATGAAACAATCCACCCTGCTCTAAAGGAGACTTTTGAATTGAATGTTTTGAATTTGGTTCATTTACTTTAATTACATTGGGTATATATATGTGGTCGTGAGTGTGTTTCTATTATTGTATTCTTTAACATCCTTAAGCATATTGGTAGAGATCACTAAAGTGCAGGGTGTAGCAAATATCTTGAATTCTTGATACTGATTTAGAGTCTATGATTTCGTATCAGCAGTACAAAATTCTAGAGTATACCAAGTGCCTATGTGGAGTTTTTCACTGATTGTTCCTATGTTGCTTCACTGGTTTATTCGTGAGTAACTGTGTCTTAGATGCTCTGTCCTTTGTTTTAAAATATCTCCGCTTAAAATAATCATCGACAAATGTCACAATCTGCCGCCAAATCCTCCCAGCCCAAAATGTCACTAGCCCGTAACTGCGTACCAAAAATAAAGCCCACCCCAGTTTGTTTTTTAGGTACGCCTCGTCCTTCCAGAACCTTCACACTATCTGGCCCAGCTAAGAACCAAGCCAGAAACCAAGTGGTGAACGCACAGGCGCCACGCTCTCTTCTCGGCCTCTCGAGTATCGACGTCTCCCTTCCTGCTTCCTCCCCTCCGGCGCCACCGCCCCTCCTCGGATCGATCGCGTCAACCGGGCACGATCAGTCATGGTAAGGTTTTCGCGTCTCTCCAGCCTAACCTCCGATCCCTACTGCGTGCGCATGCAATTTTTTCCCCATTTATGAGGTTGCTCAAGTTCGTGCGTTCGCCTTGTCGCGCTGCCGAGATCTGTAATTCTTGTCGCTAATTGGGGTCGTGATCTCCAGGATGGGGAAGGGCGGGTTGTTAGTGGGTATATCCTGTCGGATTGCCGATGTGATGCTGAGGGTGCTGGAAGCCCGCAACCACTAAATTGACAGCAGAGCTGGATTGTTGGATAGGGGTTAAGGCCGGAATAGCATGCAGCCATCAAAATACTTAGATAAGAAATTTCCTCACAATTTGAAAAAAAATGCAAATAGCAGTTGCATGCCCAACTGCTAATAGGAGGATTGCAGAAGCCACACGACAGTGGATAAAAACAATTTCTTCCACTACGAAAGAAACACGGAGTTATAGTTAGAGCCTGCAATGATACATCCATCACTGAAATATGCAAAGTAATGAAAGGTGATGTTGCCTGAATATTTAACCAAAAATTTCGAATATAAGTGTCTGAGGAAGCTCCTTCGAAAGTTTGCATCAAGTATTAGTATATGCATGGACACCGTCATAGTATCTCCATTTCCAGTACACTAAATCAATGAACGATAAGGAACTAGGGAAACTTTTTTATGTCGAGTAAACCAAATTAGGGAATATCTCCAAGAGAATATTCGTAACAACTGAAATCGTGAAAGCATACATTGAAGATAATGGGGGCTAAATTTTTGGAAACTGTAACATGAGAATGCAATTAGAAGTGTTCGAGCTGCATCAGAAGATGATCAATGGTAACTTTAGAAAACGGAAGCGGCAATAAACAGAGCAGCTAAGTTTCACTTTTCCATCAATTCCTGCAACTGTAACTTTAGACCCTTGCTATTTGCATTTCGGAATGAATTCTTCTCTCCCCCAGTATTTAGAACACAAAACGAAAAGTGATACGAAAAGAAAACTCACCAGGAAAAATGTAAAACAGATACTCAGTTTAGTTTCTCTACCTCAAAACAATTTACCAAAATGGTGCACATCTGGATAACTCTTATCTTCACTTCTGTAATAGATAAAAATGGGTACGTGGAAAAATCTAAGAATCCTGGAAAAGTGGAGTTGATCTATCTAGATATATAGGACTAATTTTTTTTTAATGTAGAATATTAATACCGAGGAAAGCCCCAGCCCTTTCCCTTGATACTTTGGATGTAAACCTTGAGTTTGTTGGTTTCATTATCAGTAAATAGTGGGTAGCAGCTTAATCTACACAATTGCGTTGCTAGTATGTAGTTTGATCGTTTCAGCACCACGTGTTTAGACGCATGTAGTGAGCTATAAATGCCTCATATCTTGAAATATATGTAGAATTCCAATATTTCAAGAATTTGGTATTGATAAAATTCTCAATTTAAATTCAAGCTATTAAGAGAAACTGTCATTTTATTCTCCCTTATGACTAGACCTTTATTTTTTTCTTCTCTTTTCATGTCGTTGGCACACTCGTCTGTTTTGTGTCGCCAGTTGTGGTGCAGTTCTTTGGCGAGTCCACTTGACGGTGTTGCAATGATGTCATTGCTCCGATCCCATGCTTCCCTTCTGCTAACGGGTGCAGTTTATCATCAATACTTTCTCAGAGACATGCTGTGTCGCCACATGGCAACAGACTTATGAGTCTGCAACGTTGATGACATCTTGAATCCCTTTTATCACAACTTACTTTCTTAAGTCGAGTTTGATCTGTTGGTTCCTGTGTGCTCTTAGTGTGTGCCATACTTGTGCTTTTCCCGGATCTATTTATGGCCAGCCAGTATTTGTGCACTCTCATATCTTCATATAAGGGCTGCTTGCTTTTTATTTACAGTGTAGATTTTCATACCATATAACTGTATGTCCGTTCTTACTTAAGGATAGCCTTTATCAAAAGTTAAACCCAATCAGTGCTCGACTACTGTGTATTTTTCTGCTCACTTACATGTAGTTTATTCTTGTACTTTTCAGGCTGGGAAGCTAATTGCAAACCTTATTGTCATGGGCTCTGGGATTATAGGAAGAGCTATGCTTCAGGCATACCGAAAAGCACTTGAAAGTAAGTTCCTTCTTTCTGAGCTTTGTTCTAACCCGCACCTAATGATACCTCAACCTCCTTGTTCCTAGAGGACAGAAATGGATGGGAGCTGATGGACAGCTGTAAAATTTTGCTCACTTATCTGGAATAAGTTTGTCTTAAAACAAGTAAAATGAGATGATAATTTTGTGTTATGCTTGTAACTCGTCAGGTTTTAAAACTAAGTTTGGTAACTATCTTATTTAGTTTCAGTTGTCTTTGGGCATTTATAGTAAGATACAGATGTTTACATTCAGGTTCTTGTAGCTTTTAGAGTGTTATATATAATGTATCCTAGTTTTCATCGTTTTCTCATAGTATTCCCACTTTTGTCTGTTTGTAGATGATTGAGTTGGGGTTGTAGTTTCTGGTGTGTTGCAACTTAACATGTTATATCTCTATTGTTCGTCATTATTTAATTTTCTTTCACACCGACGTTCAGCGTTGTCTCATTTGTAATTTACTAGTTGATTATTGGTCTTTCCTGAAAATAAAAAAGGATTATCTTCTGAACTTTGTCGCCTCAACATATGTGTAGTGTCTAAGTGCATTATACTCCCTTCGATCAGTAAAGGTTGCCGTGACCTGCTTAGAAATTTATACTAGCCTAGTTTGTTTCCACGACAACCATTTCTTACCGGAGGTAGTACTAAACCTCTGATGTAGGATAAGACATGAGTGTAGCTGTACCTAGAATTTTCTTTAAAACTCTCCATCCATTGTTTACTTTCGCGTGTGGACATTAAAAATATGAAATATTTCTTTGTTACTATTGAATGTACAAATAGCTTATTTCCTTATTTATTTAGCTTAAAGATACTATGAGAATGTATCACAAGAGTGCATGTTTATCACGGGGAATGTGTGAGTCCATAAAAAGGAAATGGGTAAATAATTAGGTATCACGATTTAGTGATATTCCCTCGTATTTGGTGATCAAAACGCATTGTGCTTCATGTAGTGTACGAGAATAATAGATAATGATTGGACGTAAGATAGTGATAATGAAATCGCTTGTTTACCAGTGTCATACGAAAAGTATACATATGTGCTTTCAGCCCCGCCTTATGAATTCTTCCAGAATGAGTTAGTACGAGATGGATGTTACGTGCCAAACCTTGTTGTGGTACTATTTCTGTGAAGGAAACTTGTTTTATGTATATGCACCTCCTTATATATGTAGTATTGCTCCTGTATTCTGCCAGATGCAAATAAAACTGGTGTTGCCCATGAAGCAATAAATAATATCCGTAGGGGCAGCAAGACAATGACCGAGCAAGAAGCGAGGCAGATATTAGGTGTGACTGAGCAGTCGACATGGGAAGAGATTGCACAGGTCTTCTCTTATCTTCACTTCTGTCCTTTACAACATGCACTATTTGCATGCGTATCGTGACTACAACCTCTTATCAACCGTGTCCAATGCAGCGTTACGATAAGTTATTCGAGAGAAATGCAACATCTGGGAGCTTTTACCTCCAATCGAAGGTTCACCGAGCCAAGGAGTGTCTGGAAAACGTGTACCAAAACAACAAGCAAGATGGAACTCCGATTTAGATTTTGCATCTTGTAGGTTACCTGTCTAGCTACACTATAACCTATATTCTTTCCGCCTCTTCAGAAAAATGTAAATACCAACAACGGTCACTGTTGTTTGTATCATCAATAAGAATGCAGCATAGCCACGGTGGACCTGTAGGGAACTAATTTTGTGAGCTTCCACTGAACTCTTGAATTACATTTGAAGTTTTTTTGTTTTGTATTCATTTGACGATTCCATGAACCCATATGGTTCGCACACTTTTGGTCCATTTGATATCCATTCAGGGCTTGTTTGATTTATAGGATTGGCAAAGGATTTGTATAGGATTGGAATCCTATAGGATTTTTTTTCCTTTGAAGCCGTTTGATTCATAGGATCATTTCCCATAGGAAAAATTCCTATAGGAATCTTGTAGTACAAACTTCATAGAAAAATAACATGAGGTCACCACAATCAAACAAACTTCTCTTCCCATAGGATTTAATTAGACATGTCATCCTAATCCTATGAAATTCCTATTCCTGCACTTTCCTATTCCTACGAATCAAACGAGCCCTCACGTGGAAATAAAACCATTTTCTCTCATCTGTTTTCCCATACAAAAAAACATTTTTCACTCTGAGCAACACACGCATGGCACGAGTTTTGATCACCAAGACTTCATGCATTCACCACGAAGACCATATGTGGACCAACCATTTTTCTCTCAACAACTGAATATTTGGTTATGGCAGCAGCAGCCAGGAAGGCAAATTTGTGGTTTTAATAATGCAAATCCTATTCGTCTGTTCTGGCGATGGTCCAGTGTTCGGCAGAGTTGCCGTTAGGCTGCCGAACGGAGCATATTGTAAACGGTTTGGTGTCAATCAGCTGCAGAAATCTACAAAACAGTACAGCAGTCAGCACTCAGCGGGCACTTTCTGCCACCCGATCCGAGACTTTGACGTCCCAGAGGCCTGATATTTTCGCGAGCTGAGCTTTCAACAGCGCCGATCTTTAACTCTCAATTAATCAAAAAAAATGCAACTCTAGTTTATGAGAAGTGTAACTCCATCTACTTGCATTTTGGTAAGGAAAAATAAGTTGTATCTTTTCTTACCTTAATAAGTTGTATCTTTTACTAAAGTGCACTTGCCACATCCACTAAACAACGATTGTACTCCCTCTGTTCGGAAAAGGATGTCACAAAAATAAGCTATGTGTAGCTCATTTTTGTGACATCTTTTTCGAACGGAGGGAGTACTTTTTCACCCAATTGCACTAGTTTTCTTCTAAAAGTGCAACTAAATTGAATTGCACTTTTGAATATGCACAACCTCAGTCGTACGGATTTAGTAAAATCTAGGAAACAAGTAGCTTAATTCGTTGCCAAGTGGTAGTTGGCCTAAAAATGCATGGAAAATAACATGAAAGTATTGTAAGAAATTTTCTCTCTTTTGGTTGTTTAGTTTGTAGAATACAAAAAAATTCACTTCCCTTTGCTCAATACCATTGAATCAAAACGGATGATATCATCATCAAAGGAAAAAATGTCCTGAGAATCAACCATTGGTTGGATACTCAGTGTGAACTTGTGGTAGTATTCGTGTGTGTGAGCGTATGTGTTGTACTAGTAAAGGCTATATTATATCTCCATTGTTCCTACAAATTGGTCTTTTGAAATACTCAGTTAATAGGTCAATCATAACAATGCTTGGAGTTCTCACATGATCCAAAACCCTACATGGTGTATTGGTGTTAGTTCATACTCTATGAGGTACGAGCTAACTCAACCTAGTCTATTCGTTTTTTTATTCAACTGTGTTTTCATGGCGCCTCAGCTATCGACACGATTTTGGTGCCCGTACCTCTTTGATTAACTCTCTCCCAAATCATGGAATGTTCTGATAGGATAAAATAGCCTAACAAGGTCTCTTATAATTTAGAATAGAGTTGGTAATATGTTGTAAAACAGTAACCATATGCCTGATCCCTTCCACTCCTTACGTATCACAAATTGTTACTACTGTGTCTATGTCACTCATCCTTTCCTCCAAGCTCAAGGGGACTTCGGTGAATCGAGAATTTAGATTTTTTGTCTTTCTCTAACTCGTGGGGCTTCCGTGAACGTACCAATGATTCTACCCCTAATCTTGATGTGTCTAGAACGTGGTTGTAGAGAAGATGAAAGAGTGTAGTGAGAGGACCACACTCCTTTTCTTCTAGTATATATATTTTAGGGACACAACTCGCTGACCGTAATGTCAAAAGCACCATTTTGAAAATTATACTAAAAGAACACCAAACTAATTAATGTAAATAGGTTCTAACATAACCTAGCAACGACTACAAACATTGCAACATCCAAAGGCGTAACTCCCTCCTTGCCCTTGCCTTAGGGAAACGAGCAAATCTTGTTGTAGTGGAGCTTGCTATAGCTGAAAAATGAAAAGTCATCATGCTAGGGCCCAAAGAACAAGCCCAACAGAGCATCCATCGCCAACAATGAGAGTAGTATATCGGAAAAGTTAGACATGCAATCATCCTAACAAAAAAGAAAACCGACCGGATACACAACTATATGTGTCCTCCGTTGGCGCCAAGTGCGCCACCGGAGCGGGGATGCGATGGAGGGAACATGTAACAGCCACTTTTGGTAATGCAATTTATGAGTAAAATTTCCACTTTTTGCATTTCATGCATGCATCATTGCATCCAGTTGAAATTGCTAAACAACACAAAAACTTGGTTTGGTTACATTGAAAAGTAAAATGCCAAACTTGGTTTAACTAAAACTCACAACAAGGGAGCCACTCAACTTGCAAAACAAAATACTTGGACTCCTCTTATTTGTCAAGGAAGTTCCAAGAGCTCAAAATAATATTTTGCCCTTGTTCAAAGTTTCTAAAGTAATAAGTTTTGGAATTTGAGAAAAATGCTCTATTTTAAGGCTATGAGCAAATGTTGTCAAAAACATTTTATTTGGAGATACCAAAATTTGTGGAGCTTCTAAATGTTAAGGGGAGCCTCCCCAAATTTTGTCATAATTTTTGGACATGTTTAAGTGCCTTAACTAAAATCCCCAAAGTCACTGTTTTTAAAAGAATAACTAGAAAGGACCTATACGTGAGGAACCAAATTTTCTCCAGGGGGTTTTCAGGAAAAGCGTCATCTCTCTCCTGGGCACTGGCGCCATGCCGCGGTGCTCCCATGCCGCACGCCCGGGGGCCCCTCCCCACTGCCTCCACCTGCAAGGAGAAGAGGAGAATCAAGCCCCACTTGCCCTACTACCCGTTCCCCCACCTCACCTGCTCCCCGTTCCTCTCCTCCTCTTCCTCACCCCGAGCCGTCATGGCCGCCGTGCTCCGCCGCCGCATCGCCGTCGATTGAGGCCACCCCAAGCCAAAGCGAGGCCGCAGAAAGCTCCGCCGTGTCGTGCTCTTCCTCCGCGCTACAGGAATCGAGCTGGGGCGACCGACATCGCCGTCCCCGTCCTTTATTCCGCCGCCGTCGTCCGGCCACCGCAGCCCCACCGCCGGGCAATTCCTGCCACTGCCGTCCATCCCCAGCCTCCCCGAGCACACGCACGCACTCGTGGTGAGCACGCCTTCCCTTTGGACCTCATCTCCCTTCTTCTCTAGCCGTAGCTAGTAGGTGCGGCGATACTAGTTGTTTTGAGTAAAGGTTGCCAGGGAGCGGTAGTACCGCTAGAATAAGCGGTAGTACCGCTGCTCCCTGGCAAACACACTGCTGAAGCAGCACCGGTGCAGGTACCGTCGCAGGTACCGCCGAAAACGGTGTTCTGGGCGCGTGAGCGGTACCACCAACGGTACCTCCAGCGGTACCAGCCGGTACCGCTGATGCGGAAAGGCTGGGTTTGGTGCCGCTAATGGTACCGCTATCCCCAGCGTTCGGAGGCTTTGTCCGGTACCTCGAGCGGTACCAACTGGTACCGGGAGCGTGGGTTTCGTGAAGAAAGAGACGACCGTTGACTGGCTGGTTCGAGCGTTGAAGACCCTAGCGGTACCACCGCCTGTTCCAGCGGTAGTACCGCTGGCATAGATTTCTGCCTCCCAGTTTAACTGAAAGACTCCCTTCTCTTCAACAATTTGTTCGAGGCATTGTGTAGTATTACTTTTCTCGCTTAATCACCCAACCCTGCATCTCCCACATGATCATGTCATAGCATCTACAAGTTATATCCTAGGGTTTCGACCACCGTAATCAACAAGTAAGATGATCCATGACCTAAATTCACGGATATCCGGGATGCGCCCCTCTAAGCACCCGAACTCCGTTTAATTTGAATAGTGCAATCCTCCCCTCTCCGAGGACTTGAAATGTCATGTCATCATATGTTTGCGCATTGCATTTGTTAAGCATATGTGTGGTGATTGATTGTTCTCTCCCGATGTTTGTTTTTCGTTAGATCCAGCAGCCGGGGTTACGCCACAATACCCCGAAGAGCCGTACTACCCGCACGTTGATCAAGGCAAGCGTAATCCCCCCTCTGAGCATATCTTATCCTATTTTCCGCAAATATTTTCTCCACTATAATATTGCATGCGGTTCCAAATGTCAATTTGCTTGGATTAGAGTATCCTATAGTTGCATTAAGATTCCGATGCCAATTACCTGTTTCCCCTCCTATTATCCATAGGATTGTATTGTTGGCCTGAAATACTTAACTATGCAATGTTGATGCTTAGCCATGCTTAGTTAAATGCTTAGCCGTCCGATGGATACTTCATGTTGGAAACAGGTTGTCGAAGTGTTCAGATGATGGTGGAGAATTTGTGGTGACAGGTAATAAGATGCTTAAAGGTGGGGATGAGAGGCCACTTCGGTATGGTGGTGTTTTGTCTCACTCTCGCCGCCTAGGTGCGAGTTCTTTACCTCTTGAACCAAGAATGAGCGCGCTTCCTTTCGGTGGGGTATATGGAGCCCTCGTCGACCGACTAACTTGAGCGGGACTAGCCAGGGTCCTCTAGTTTGAGCTTCCATTTGCGCGTGCGTGATGATGGTGGTATGAACTGGGATGAGGATGGTGGTGTCTAGGAAAATGAGTGGCCACGGGGCAGGGTGTTGATGATCCGCTGCTCCGTCCTCACTGATGATCCTGGGTTAGTCTTTAACAAGGTAAAGGTTGTAACCGTTTCCACTCAGCCGGCTTTCCCCGGAAGAGAGCTACGTGTAGGCAATGAGCCGGGCGGTACCGAAGGTAAACACAGTGCACCCCTGCAGGGTTAAATCTTTTCGAAAAGCCGTGTCCACGGTTACGGACAACTTGGGAAAGGACGATAAGATCATAGAATAACTATAACGGAATGATTAAAAACTGGGTACTAAAGGTACCAATTCAAGATTGCAAGGTGAGCTTCCTCGAGGGTGATTCGGGGAGGTGACTTTGATGAACAGGTACAATGGTTGATGATGGTTGATGATGAGTAAGGTGATGAAAGAAAGAGTCACTCCTTACCTCCTTTGAAAATATTCCGATTAGTCGATGCCAGTGAGTTATGGTTTTCATAAATAAAATCAGCTTTATGCAAAACAACCATATAACTCTGAAAGCCTCATCGAGCTAAAGCTCTATATATAATCTTGCGAGTTCGTCGAACTCAACGTCGTTTGTTTTGTTTCAGAGGAGGACTTCACCGACCTCGAAGGTGGGTTCTTTGTGGACGTCGACGAGTAGTCTGGGGTTCCCAGGTGGCAGCTTGGGACATCCCGGAACAGCTGGCGCTGGATGTTTATCTGTAGGCCTCTTAGGCCATATTTGGATCTTGTTGTTTAGAACAACTTAAATTGCTTCCGCTTGTTGTAATGTTGGGTCGGTGACCTCTGGTTATCATTTGCTATCTTTCTCTATTATAAGAGTTGAACTATAATGCTTTGTGTCGTAGAGTCTGTGATGTGCCAGTTGTTCCACAAGTCTTGATCTTATTATTATGCTATGATAGATGTGCCTGTGTTAAGGCATCAATCGGGGTGTTGTGTTGCCGATGATCAATTCCGAGCAACACCTGCCAAATGTTTTTGCCGGGGATTGGTAAACCCGTAACCTCCGGTTGTATCGCTTAACCGGTGACACACAGCATCACTGTATAGTAGTCGGGTCGGGGCGCCACAGAACATTATATTATGACTTCAGTATGTCGCGATCACCTCAACATGCCAAAAATAGCACTATAACCGCGGGTGAGGGGTCATGGTTCATTGCACAACCAAGGCACCCCAAGAGCCGTGAGGCGTGACGGATGGTTGATGCCCTTGACATGGGAGACGGTATTCACGGTACACTAGATTGGGTTTGCATACCGGTTCGGTAGAACTGCCAAAGCACACTATTTGCAGCCAAATAGCATAAATTTGATACTAAGAAAACGCAACACAATAAACACATGCTCATTTTTTATCTCTTAAAAAAAACAGGACCCAAAAACGAGGCTGGATCAAAAAACCTCGATGACAGGGTGGGCCCACAGAGCTAAGCGGTGGCGAAGCTTTTCCCGGCGCGTGTGAAGCGCGAAAGCGCCCCACCTCTCAGAGGCGGAGAGCATCGCATCGCATCGCATCGGAGGCGAGGCGCCGATGATGATTGTGACGGCGCGCGGGCGGGCGTCTGAGTTGTTCATCACCTACCCTCTCGAAGACTTTCCACGCAACCTGATCACACCAACAGCTAGGCACAACACAACCCACGAACAATTTCATAAGACGACCCATTTCTTTCTTCCGCCCCGGAGACACCGACGACTCCTCTCCCTCTCCACCTTCCTCCGGCCCCCGGTCGAAGATCTCGCCCAGCGTCGCATCTCTCTCGCGCGCCAACTGATCGATCGAGCAAGAGGTACGCCCGTTCGTCTCCCCTCAGGTTTTTCAATCCCATCCGCTCCGCCTGCGGGGGATAGCAATATAGCGTAGCTGTTTACGATCGAAGATGGGAAGGATTCTGCGCCCCCCCGCGCGCGTCGATCAGCGTCCCGATAGGCGGCGGCGCTATCGCTGCTTATCCCGCGGCGTCTTTTCCTTCCGCGCGTCCGTGGTCTCGTTTCCCGATCCTGCTGCGGCGCCGCTAGATTGGACAGGGCCGGCGCGCAGCACGAACGCGACGGACGGACCTTCTCGTCGCGAACTAGCTTCGCCCTGGCACGTGGCACCCGTCGGTGGCTGGCGTGGCGGCGGCGCACTGACTGGCCAGAAGCCACTTCCCCCATTTGTCCCTACGGGAACCCTCGTCGTCGGTCGTCCCCCAAGTGACGTGCACCACCTAATTCGGTGCCGATGTCGCCGTCTGTTCGGGCGGAAATATCTCCGCCTGTTTCTTCTTCTTCTTCCGTGTTATTCGGTTGGATCGGCCTAAACTGTCCCCCCACATGTTTGTTTTTCCCCCCATTTTGTTTCCTCGCACTCGCTTCCATGTCCGCTCTCGAGATTGCCTTGCATGTGCACTGCCTGTGTCTGCCAGGTTTGACTTTGCAGTTACTTTACTCCCCCCCAGCTGAGCAAAGTCATGGTCAAGAAATTTAACTTCAAATTTCCAATTTTCAAGCTAGTAGTACTACCTACTGAAATCATCAAACCCAGCTGAGTCGATTCATTAGGTTCAGTGCTGTGCTGTCCAACGACACTATTTGAGTACTCATTAGCAGATTTACCCCACAGCTAAGTCGATTAACTAGGTTCATTGCTGTCCAACCAACACTTTTTCACTAGTCATTAGCAGATTTACATTAGTGACCAGACATCTCAATCGTGGTGACTAATGAGTGGTCACACGTAATTAGAATCATGCTGGGGTGTATCAGCGTCTTCAAGTAAAGCATCTTCAAGTAATCGAAGTACCAGTCCGTTCGATGCTGATGTGATGTGACCACCCAACGAATGCGGGTCAGCAGTACGAAACACTCAAACTGACACTGCAAGCTCCAAGGACCACTACTATTTGGCTTATTTGCCACTGTCTGTTCTTAATTATGGTTGGGTTGTACTGTACTAGTCACACGAAAGCTTCCAATTTCCTAAGAAAAGTAAACGCTTACAGATGAAGCCACGTGATGAAACTTAAATTCGAATTACATCTCGAACGTAGTTTTGCACGTTTGCTGCCGAGACATGTCAACGCTCGATTTTCCATGCAGATCTCACGTGTTTCTCTAATATAGTAGTGTACAATGGTAGAAAATTACTCAATCTAACCAGGTCTTGCTTCCTACTTCTATGCATTGTTTGCTTGTTCGAAGAAATCCTCTTCTGTCACACACACACAAAGCTTCTGCTTCACCATTTGGGACTTATTGCTTAACCAGGGAGGAGTGATCATTGGAAGAGGCGATGTCGTCGGATGGCGGGAGCTCCCAGAAGGGCGTCCTGGGCGCGCTGGGCCTCTCGGTCACGTCGTCGGTGGCCATTGTCATCTGCAACAAGTACCTCATGGGCAAACTTGGCTTCCTCTTCGGTCAGTACTCTACATTCAGGGTTTCAGGCTTCAGTACTGCTGCTGTTTACTCTGTCCGACAAATGTACAGAAACATGCATTTGATCTTGTAAGTAGAGAGAAGTTTTTTATTTCGGTGTGGTTGCAATTTGGGAATGCAGCGACGACACTGACGAGCTGGCACCTGCTCGTGACCTTCTGCACACTACACGTCGCGCAGCGCCTGCGCTTCTTCGAGGCGAAGCCAATCGACGCACAGACAGTTGTCTCGTTTGGATTGCTTAATGGGATCTCCATTGGCCTCCTCAACCTTTGCCTTGGCTTCAACTCGGTTGGCTTCTACCAGGTAAGAATGCTCACTCCACTTTGCTGGCCGGATGGCCCCAATCACGCATGCCATTTCATTTATTTTCCTGCTCAATGAATTGGCTATTGCGTTGATCTAATTTTTTGGGTTTCTTGCTACAGATGACCAAGCTGGCCATTATACCCTTCACCATAGTCTTGGAAACCATCTTTCTGAGCAAGAAGTTCAGGTGCTTCTCAGATTCACAATTCAGAAACTTATTGCACTGGTGATCTTGTAACAAGTTCAGTCCTCATGCTTCACAACTGTTAACCGTGCAGTCAGAGCATCAAGGCCTCTCTCATGGTCCTCCTCCTCGGAGTCGGCATCGCATCGGTCACCGATCTCCAGCTCAACCTCCTCGGCTCGATCATCGCAGCCCTCACCATCGCGGCGACTTGTGTCTGCCAGATTGTATCCTTGCTCTGCCTACACATGAACCCTGTTGCAGGCTTAGTACACATGTGCAGTTTCTTTGACTCTGAATTTTCATGCCCATGCCATCTTCCTTGACCTTGAACAAAGCTCACCAACCAAATCCAGCGGAGGCTCAAGGTGTCTTCCACCCAGCTCTTGTACCAGTCCTCGCTGTACCAATCCGCCGTGCTGCTCATCACCGGCCCCTTCGTCGACAAGCTCCTGACCAAGCGTGACGTCTTTGCTTTCGCCTACACCTTCGAAGTCGTGGTATGTGTGTGCTGCGCTGCAGAACGAAGGAGTTAAACTTATCGGCGTGAACAAAGTGAACGCCATACCTATGGGCTGGTTGAGCTGAATCTTTGTGTTGCGCAGGTGTTCATCGTGCTGTCGTGCACGATCGCGGTGTCCGTCAACTTCAGCACGTTCCTTGTGATCGGCACGACGTCGCCCGTGACATACCAAGTTTTGGGCCACCTCAAGACGTGCCTAATCCTCTCCTTCGGTTACGTCCTGCTCAAGGACCCCTTCACGTTCCGGAACGTGGCCGGCATCCTCGTCGCCATCTTCGGCATGGGCCTCTACTCCTTCTTCTCCGTCTCCGAGAGCAGGAAGAAGAACGAGGTCGGCGCAACGCTGCCCGTCAACACCCAGGTCCGTACTCTTCCTGATACGTTGGTTTGGTATCTGTATCACGGAATGGCATATGACTAACCGGCGTGCGCCGTTGCAGATGAGCGAGAAGGACTCTGCACCGCTCCTCGGTGCAAAGACCTCGCCGTGGCAGGAGAGCAATGTGGTGGAGAGCTTCGACGACGTGCCGAGGACGGCGAAGAGCGCGTTTAGCCGACAGCTGAATGCGTAGCTTAGGATTGGTATGTACCTTATAGCGACAGCGAAATATGTGTTCTTTTCTCGTTGGGGTTTTTCCTATGATGAAATGTATTCTTTCTAGAGCTTCTGAAGGCGGTGTTGCATTGTGTCATAGACAGTAGCGCACAGGGGGGCAATCTCGCAATATTTTTTTCTCGAAGTCAGGGCTCTATAGGGAAATATTGCTAGCTCCTTGCATAAGCTGTAGTTTGCGAGTGGAGATTTCGTGCTCAAGCTTCAAAGATTTCATTGTTTTTCAAATTTTAAAACAAACTTAAAGTTTCAGAAAAATCTGAAAAAATCACGCATGTTCTTAATGATATATCCTACGAGCGTGTAAAATACCAATTCAAAATACATTGCGTTGTAGGCTAAAAAAATGACAAATGTACATATCTAGTGAACAATATATAGTTTCAAATCTCCAACTTTTGTTATTTTTATCTCCCATAATACAAACAAATTCGTATTGTGATTTTGCACACTTATAGTATAGATCATTCACAACGTGCGGAATTTTTTTAAAAAATTAATTATATTTTTGTGCACCCGGACGATGGATCTTCCTTGTCGCTACTCGCCAGCACACAACAGCTAGCTCGTCCAGGCTCCCCCCTTTTTTCCAAAATAGGGATATGACATCAGTCGCTCCTCGTTTTTTTTCTCCAAAATAGGGATATGACATCAGGTGATGTACATAGATTTTTTATTACATAATTAGAATTCTCTTAGTTCTGAATTAGTTGACGCAAAAAGTCTAAATACGAATGTATTCTAGCGTGTATATACATTTGCATTTTAAAAAATCTGCGCTCAACTAATTCGAGACGGAGGGAATGGAATCAAGTCTACAAATCACGGATTACGAAACATGAATCAACTAATGAAAAAATGACAACATAAAGCAACTAGACATCCCGAACTCGACTAATATGCTACCATGAAGCTTGGTTTTATATATCTTGAGGGACCCGTTGTGCATAGCCAGCAACTATAAGATTCTGCTGGTCCAGCAGGACGAGGAATGCTCATAGTTGCATTAACGGACCGGCATATTGATAACCTTCAAGACTTGAAAGATTTTTGTCCTATGAAAACAAGGTTATTTGGCAAATTCCGTATTGACCAACATAAAGGTGAAACTTCAATACAAATTTGAGCCTTAGTCTTTTTATCAATCTCATTCATCCAATTAGCAAACATATTAGTTACATTGGTTGGTGGCTTGGGCGGCCACCCGGCTCGGTCCGGGCGGAGCAGCACCACCCTTTCCAGCCATCATGAGGTGGCGGCGCCATTATCCTTTTCAGCGAGCTCGCTTTTGAAAAACGATGTCCTAGACGCGTTTGTCAGAGGAAGATGGGCTTTAATTGGACCAAAATATTGAGTCAACCAGACAAGGGACAAACCCATCCACAGTTCCAACAGGTAACAACACATCTAAAAAAAAGTTGATCTCAAAAAATAAAAACTGAAAAAAAAAGGTAACTGCAAGTATTGGTACCTTTGCTTGATGATACCACGGAATTTTTTAATCGATCTACAACACTGAAACCGCAGCCAATGTTGCTCGCCAGAACTAATAGAACATACTAGTGATTTGATATTTTTGTTTTGGAACTTGACCAATAGACCGAAAACCGCAACCATATGGACAAAAATAATGGAGGTACTGAAAGAGAATATAGCATTGTTGCTTTGCATATATGTCCGATTCATACTTGATCATCACTGACAAAATTAAACCAATATGCAAGAACTCATTGGTACAAGACCTCAATATCTATTTCTAGTGAATTTGAGCCGTGGCATAAGTAAATTCGGTCATAGTTTGTGGTTTCATCTATACATATTACAAATCGGTAGCCCTGATGTATTAATCATATAGACAGAATCAATTATAGAGTGGACAAGACAATTGTATTAGCAAACAGCACTTACTAGCATTGGATTATTTGTGTCGAGATGAAAGAAAATGCCTCTAATATACAAAATAGCTCAATACTCCCATATATTCAATAAGAGAACATATTTTAGCTAGTACGTCATACAATTTTGGCAAAAAGAGAAGATATAAGTAATATTATAAGTAACATTACCCGTGTAACTGTAGCTAACCTAGAACTACAACAAAATATTCCTGAAATCTAGTATGATTGGTCAAACCACGTTATCGTCCACATGGTCATTCAAACCGTGCTCCTGCTGACGGTGTTTTAAAACCTCAACTGCGCAAAATACAAAAAAATTATATCGTTTCTTCCGTACCCCACCATTGGGGCATCTTTTTTTTCTAGCAACTGGTCCTTAAAATATGAGTGTTGCTATCAGTTCGGAGTATACTACTGAAGTACTGAGGGAAATTTATTCCATGGTGGGTGTCCGAGACAGAGACTTTTCTCTTGCTTTTCCACGATTTTTTTCCTTGCTGCAATATTTATTTTGGAAAGGTTCTTTGTTCTAAATTTAAAATGTATCGTGAGTACACTGGTGGGGACTCAAAAGCGCAACAGTCCAAAGAAACCTATACCTATCGCCGAATTATTCTTATCAAACTTGATTATAAAACTGTAAGTTGTTGTCCGGAATTTCATAGAGCATATATGCCAAGTCGAGGTGTACAAAAACCACGTCCCGGGAATTGTATAATTTCGATTGTATAATATTCCATACAACTCACCACACGTCCCTATATTTCAAACTGAAGAAGTCTGATACATAGACCTGAGTTGTTTCCATGACGTATTTGCTCGTGGCTCGCCGACTGATAGGACAAGCTGACGACAGGGAGCGGAAGAACTTTCCCCTAGGCGAGACGGCCACAACTTGTCCACAGATTAGGGTAACTTCATCGGACCCCGAAAACTAGCCCATGTGTTTATTTAGGTTAGGTGGACAAAATGCACATCCTAGCAGCACCGTCTAGACGGATACATTCAGGGCAGAGTTCAATTAGGGAGGGCTAACTAATCTAAATTTGTCCAAAAAACATGTCTAAACTAGGCTTGAATACATTGTCCCCTAGATCCCCTAGATCCGTCACTGGATACATTGTCCGATTTTGAATCGTATGGTCCCAAACCAATTTTAACTTGTGATCGGTTTGGTGCCAGACAAACACACTCTACTCCCCTCTCTTCCTCGTCTCCCACTTCAATTATAGTTGTCGCCATTCAAACCTTTGTCGAAGCCATGGTGAAGGGCACGCCCATCTGCGAGCGCAAGCCGGAGCTCAAATACGAGAGCCATCAGCGAGCGAATCAACATGAAAGAGCGACGACAACCGCTGAGGCGAAGCAAGTCGCGGCCACCCAAGTCCTGACCGCCCTCCGTGTATAAATGAGGGGACAGCTTGTCCGCACCTTAGAGCATCTCCACCAGCGCGCCCAACTCCGCTCCCAATAGACGTTTTGGGGGCGCCGGCACGAAAAACCACCCCACCGGCGAGCCCAATACGAAAAAAATTGTCGGCACGTCCCAATAGAACGTCCGGCAACCCCGCTTCGCGTCCAGGTTCTAGGGACGCAACCGGGCGCGCCGGCAACCGCGGCAACGCGCGCCTTGTCCAAACCTGACGGACGGGCCCGACGCGTCAGCGGCACTGACGTTTTATTTTCCCAGCCGCGCCTGTAGGGCTTGTTATTTCAGCCCAAATTTCAGCCTCGTCCCTGCTGATGCGCCGTCCCTGCTGGTTCGCCGTCGCCGCCTCCCAACCTCCGCCGGCCGGACTCCGGTCACCCCTTTCCCCCTCTGAAAGGACACGGATGTCGTCTAGAGGGGGTGAATAGGCGATTTAAAATTCTTTATGGTTTAGGCTTGAATAAATGCGGAATAAAACTAGCGTTTAATTTATCAAGCACGAAACCTAAACAAGCTAGGTTTACCTATGTGCACCAACAACTTATGTTAAACAATATAAGCAAATATGTGATAGCAAGATATATTACTTCAAGTTCGATGGCTATCTCAAAGTAAATAGCATAAGTAAGAAGCTCGAGTATAGAAATACCGAGGCACTTAGAGACGATGATTTATCCCGAAGTTCACTTCCCAATGAAAGCTACGTCTCCGTTGGAGCGGTGCGGAGTCACAAAGTGATCCCCGAATAGCCGTCAAATGGCACACCGTAATCTCCTTCGTGCCTCCACCAATGCGGAGTGCCACGAACCACTATGGGACACTTAAGGGTGGTCACCGAACCCGTACAAGGATGAGGCACACTCCACAACTTAATTGGAGGCTCTCACCGAATTCCCGCGGCTCCCAAAGCCACAAGAATCACAAGGTTGGGGCGCGTCTCCACAACTTAATTGGAGGCTCCCAACAATCCCGCGAGCCACCAAAACTCCGAGATCAACTAGGACCGTCTAGGGCACTCCAAGTACCCAAGAGGACAAGCTCTAGGGCACCCCAAGTACCCAAGAGTAACAAGCTTCTCAACTTCGATTTCCACGTATCACCGTGGAGAACTCAAACCGATGCAACCGATGCAATGGGCAAGAACACAAGAAGTGCTCAAAATCCTTCACTCTCAAATCCCACCAAAGCAACTAATGCTATTGGGGGGAGAAGAGAGGAAGAACAAAGAAGAACACCAAATTCTTCCAAGATCTAGATCCAAAAGCTTCCCCTCACTTAGAGGAGAGATTGATTGGTGGAATGGTAGATCTAGATCTCCTCTCTCTTTTCCTTCTAATTGGAGGCAAGAATCATGGAGGAATAGAGAGAAAGCAAAGCTTCAAAAGGTCAACAATGGAGGTCAAAACCGTGCTCAAGAGTTGGGGTCTCTTTGGAGAAGAAGACCCCTTAAATAGGTAGGGAGAAATCTGCCCGTTTGGCCAGAAAAAGCACGGGTCGGATAATCCGACCCACACTTGAATCGGATAATCCGAAATGCATCAGAGAGCTGCAAAATAGCTGTTTTCGCGACCAGTCGGATATTCCGATTCATTTTGAATCGGATTATCCGATAGTCTGAAAACTGACAGAAACAGCAAAACAAAAACTGCAATATCTTTTTCATCCGAACTCCGATTTCGATGTTCTTGGGCTCGTTGGAATCACCACAACGAGCACGACAAGATGATGCAAGAAAACATCATAGTCCATCATGTGAGGAGGAATCCACAAGAGAAGAGTTTGACCTCTCTTATAAAAGACAAACCGGTAAAACCTCCAATATCAAAAACGCAACAAGATATTCATGAAATCCGTTTTTGATGAACTAGAGCTTGGTATAGAGATGACACAAGCTCTAAATTCTCACATGGATGAAAGCCAAATAAGAACCAAGAAAGATGATATGCCAAGTATGCAAAGGTTTGAGCTCTCTCCAACTGATACGCTAAAACTCAATCGAGAGCCCCTCTTGATAGTACGGTATCTATCCTATAACCCGGTCTCCCAACTAGAACCATGAGACCGGTAAAATAGAAACCCTATCATACCTTTGCCTTGCGCATTCCACTTGAGCTAGATGATGACGATCTTGATCTCTTCAAGTGGACCACCTTTCTTGATTGCGCTTCGCTTGGTGAAGATCTACATATTTCTCCCCCATACACCACTATGGGAGAGCCTCTTATCGGCATATCTTCACATGACCATTATCTCCAAATGGGTGGCAAGCTTCAAGCATATGATATCTTCGAGATACTTCTCTTGAACTTGCACATATCAAGGTTGATGACGATCACCACTTGATGTCATCCCCATGGGCTATATGAAATCTTCATTTGATGCACACCCAAATAAAGATACCTAACCACACATAGAAAATGCCACACACATGTAATGGGTTAGTTGACAAAGCTATATGGATAATTTCTTACCATACCAAGAGATACATTATCCCACTTGGTACATCTTGGAGCTTTGTGTATTGATCAATCTTGATCAACCTTGTATCTTTTCTTCTCTTTTCAATAGATGATGTCTTGAAGATAACCATGAATGTCACATAATCCTTTTCTTCAAGACATACTTGCAATATGCTCAACTTACACATGACCAATCATCGGATAACTTCTCGAATAACAACTTGGTCATCACATACTCTTCTTCTTGATCATATCAAGTATATATCCATAACCTCGATGATCTTGATGCCCAAAACTTCATTATATCAATATATTCATGACATCAATAACCTTGAATCCAACATATGGAGTTCAAGCATGGTCTATGGACAAACCCTACAAGTACAACTCGATGCAACCATTAGTCCATAGGGATTGTCATTAATTACCAAAACCACATATGGGGGCGCCATGCCCTTTCAATCTCCCCCATTTTGGTAATTGATGACAATCTCTTTTACAAGGGTTTATATAATGAATTAAGCAACCATGCAAAGCAACAAGCATGGATGCATGAGCATGAAAGAAGCATGGATGCATGAGCATGAAAGGTAAATGCTTATGACCAAAACAAAAGCATAACACCAAATTTCCCTTTAAACCCTCTAACCCTCTAAAACTTTTCCCCCATTGGCATCCATTTCCAAAATGGGCGAAAAATCTTAGAAGATCAATATAGTATGAGCTCCCCCATAACGCGTGCGTTTCTCAAAATATGAGTGAAATCAAATACACATATCCAATGACGAATAATTGGGAGAGCACAAACTATATTGAGAATCCAAAGGTTGCAAAAGAATGATATGGAAAACCTTTTACAATTCTCCAAATAAAAAGTAAGCAATCAAAAGGATCCAACTAACCAAATAAACACAAGATATTATGATTTGAGCAAAATAGTGTTTTAAAGAAAATGGAGGAGCTCCCCAATATTTGTACACAATTTAGAATTATTTGAATACAAGGTGTACAAACATGGAATCCTCACTCCTCCGGTATCCCAAAAAAATGAATTCACAAGCTCAATAAGATGCAAATGAACAACAAAGCTTGTGACATATCCCATGGTGAAGATAATTGGCTCGTAAAGACAAGCAAGATATTCACCAAGATGAGAGCACCAAGAAGTGATAAAATACTATATGCACTCATAAATCAAATTCTTTTCGGAGTCACGCCAAAGAATCAAAAAACATAGTAAAAG
Organism: Poa pratensis; assembly: GCA_947311845.1. Classification (NCBI taxonomy): domain Eukaryota; kingdom Viridiplantae; phylum Streptophyta; class Magnoliopsida; order Poales; family Poaceae; genus Poa; species Poa pratensis. Next base: position 5,007,276 of record CAMZMU010000038.1, read on the forward strand.
AAGTGACACCGAAGAATTAGGGTATCGAGTAAAGATGTAATTTCTCTCATGTATATAGGTTTCCAAGTGTACAACAATCATGAGATATATATCCACAAAGAAACATGTACACATAAAATTAGTTACTAAGGAAAAGAAACACGATATCCAAAGGGAAGTCATAAAATATACACATATGATGTTTGTTTAGGATCATAGCCCATAGCTCAATATTCTCATATTGTATAATAAGGAACTTCAAATTCAACCACAACAAATGCATCACAAATATCACTAAGAGAAAAGAGATAGATGGGACGCATTGATAAAGCAACAAGTATCATAAGAATCGAATAGGATTTGCAAATTCATCAATAAAGTCTCTCTAAACTTTTGCAAGAAACACAATAAAGGTATAAATAAGTTTCATGCCATGATGCAACCTACACAAGGTTGGATGCTAGAAAAGTATGCATGAGGGTGAATACTTGTTACCGAGATGACATTGGGTTGATGTAGTAGATAAAATTTCATCAACCATCCTCGCTTGACTCCAATAAGCATGTAGTGAGGTACCTTCATTATAAATGAGACAAGCATCCAATGCATCTCCATGTACCTAAAACATATTCAAGTAAAATTGTTCCCAAACTAATTAGGTCTAAGTAGTTAGTCAAACTACAATACATAGAAGGAACTCCTCAAAAAATATGTGCATATAGATATGAAATTGGATTTCATGCACATCTTAACAAATTTAGGATTTCGAGGAGTTTCACCTATATATTGGCACAAAAAAGAAAGCATGCCATAAAATAAACATGTAGTACATATGCATGCCTATTAACTTTAATAACCAAAATGAGATACAATTTGGACAAATATCAAGAAATCAAAGATGGTCCAAATTATATCAAAGATCCAAATCAAAAATTGATTTAGAGAAGCCAATTGAAACTAAAACCAAACCAACACATGATTGAAAAGATATCAATTGGACAACGATATCAAAATGAAAATAAGATACCAATTGAGAGAGAGAGATGTTAATCAACGAATGATATAACCCACTCCCAAAGAGAGATGCCAATTGGGACAAACTCTCAAAAAGAAAGTGTGGGGTTCCAACAAATAAACCACACCCTCTACACTTTTCATGATGGCACAAAGTACCAAGCCGAAAAGGTTTGGCTTACATGAGACATGTCATCGGGATCAAAGACCAAAGGAAAGGCTCAAATACAAATAGAATATAAATAGTGTTTCCAAATAAAATACATGATAGCTCTCCCAACAAAAGTGTATTATTTATGATCTTGTATTTGAATACACAATGCGCACATATGGAATCATCGCTCTCCAAAAATCTATTCAAACACTAGTCATATATCAAGTATAAGCAATAAGATCCAAAGTGCGAGTAAGTAAAACATTTAAACAAATGGGAGCTTGTTTGAGAAACATGCCACATAGGAACAAGATAATTAACAATGTCAATTCTAGGTAGCAATACCTCACATGTTCACATTGACTAGGTTGTAATATGCACATAGCATATTACTCCCCATAATGTGATAATCCATTTATTCTCCACAAGAGGCAAATAAAAACCAACTAGAGATAATTAATGGACATTATAGAATTTGAATTTCTCATGAGTATGACATACCACATAGAAACTAGATAAGGTTTATATATCAACTCTAAGTGGTAGAACTCATGTATACGTATTTTTAGGATTGTGAAGTGCGCGAGCATATCACTCCCCCAAAATGGGATAGTCCAAAAATCTCTCAAAAAGAGCCAATTAAGATATAATCAAGTTGATACAAATGGATCAACACAAACTCACACATACATGGTGTGCAAACCAACATACACATACTTGATTCTCAAGATAAGTAAGTAGAGAGCACAACACATACAAATACTAGCAAGGTACAAAACCAAACACATGCAAGGGTGCAAGCAACTTTCAATGTATGTATGATTTAAACACAAGTTACCGCAAGGATGAACATTGGATATGAGATAGAACAATATAATCCAAATGACTTGGCTTGAGAGAATATAATTGATGAAGATCCCTTAAGTCTTCATGATGTAGCCAAGTCTCTAATGCCCTCCTCCAACACCTATTGATCAAGTTTTAGTTTGTTGGTCCCCAACCAAGTTGGGTCCTGAGAGGTTAGTCACAATAGCCTTGGCAACCCAAATGGTCTTTTTCTTGACACCACTTTGAGTACCAACATATTTGGCAAACACATTGCCAACCTTATCCTTCCTAAGAGAATAAACATTATCAATTATTATGGGATTGGATAAGTTACCACTAGTGCATGAAGAGGCAAAATGACCCTTCTCACGACATATGTAGCAACATTTGCTTCCTCATTTCTTCTTAGTTGAAGCTTCATCATGAGGAGGCATGCCATGGTTCTTCTTGGGAAGGGACCGTTCTTCATCTTGATGAACTTGAGTTTGAACTTGAGGCCTCTTCCCTTGTTGCTTCTTGCTAAGAGATTTCTTCTTCATAGGGCAAGATCTAACATGATGCCCTTGAACTTTGCACTTGGCGCAAGTGATCGTGGCCGAATTCTTGACTTGTGAAAGGACAATGATGTCGCCTAGAGGGGGGGTGAATAGGCGGTTTAAAACTTTTCCGGTTTAGGCTTTATAATTGCGGAATAAAACTAGGTGTTTAAATTAACAAGTCGACAACCTAAATAAACTAGGCTCACCTATGTGCACCAACAACTTATGCTAAGCAAGACAAGTAACAAGGTGATAGCAATATAGAATACTTCAAGCACGAAGGCTATCACAATGTAAAGTGCATAAGTAAAAGGCTCGGGTATAGAAATAACCGAGGCACGTGGAGACGAGGATGTATTCCCGAGTTCCTCCTTGTTAAGGGAGTACGTCTCGTTGGAGAGGTGTGAACCGACACAACGGTTCAACAACCACAAAGGTTTCACCTTCTTCTCCGATGAACCGCACCACAAAGGCTTGGTTCACCTTCCACTGTCGGTATTCCTTCGAGGCGGAATCCGGAGCCTTTCAACAACAATCCGGGGCACAACCCACAACGGGATTGGGGGCTCCCGAACGGCTTTCAACAACAATCCGGGGCACAACCCACAACGGGATTGGGGGCTCCCGAACAGCTTCAAGTGACCACACAAGGGTCCAACCAACACACGGGCGTCTAGGATCCAAAGACCCAAGAGTAACAAGTTCACAAGCTTTCAACTTCCACGAATCCTCGTGGAGAGCACACTGATGCACCAAATGCAAAAGGCAAGAGCACAAGTGCTCAAATCCTCCACTCTCAAATTTCAACAAAGCAACAAATGCTTATGGGGGAATAAGAGAGGAAGAACAAAGAGGAAAACCACACAAGAACTCCAAGAACTAGATCCACTAGGTTCCCCTCACTTAGAGGAGAGATTGATTGGTGGAAATGTAGATCTAGGTCTTCTCCTTCAATCCTCCAAATATCAAAGAGTTTGGGTGGAGGGTTTGGGAGATATTGAAGATATGAGCTTGCAACAATGAAGGAGAGAGAAAGCAAATCGTGCTAGGCAGAGCTGGCTGGCTGGAGGTAGGTGGAGGGGTATTTATACCCCTCCCAGAAAAAGAGCCGTTGCAGCCAGCTTTACACGGAGACTCCGGTCCAAGTGACCGGAGACTCCGGCCCGGGGCGGAAACTCCGGCCCCCACCAGGGGTGAACCACTTTTAGACGAGAGAAGCACACGCAGAAACTCCGTCCCCTTGGGCTGGAAACTCCGGCCCCCACCAGGGGCTGAACCAGAAATCAGACTTCGATGGAAAAACCTTGGGACCGGAGACTCCGGTTGGAACACACCGGAGACTCCGGTCTGGAAATCCAGCAAAACTGCAAACTCAATAAATTTTGCGAGAAAACTCCAAATGGGATGAAACCAACTTTGTTGGAAATATAATGACAAGAGCTTTCCTACAAATATTAAGAACCATAAATAGAGTTAAGTTGGCACACATTGGAAGGTGTGGAACTTTCCTCAAGGACAAACCGATAATATTTCCAACACAAAAACGCAACAAGTTTTCCATAAGAAATCCGTTTTCGAAGAACTTGGGCTTGTCATGAAGATCACGACACGCACCAAAACCCAACAAGGAGAAAAGCCACATAAGAACCAAGAAAGATCAAATGCCAAGTATGCAAAGGTTTGAGCTCTCCACAAAGATGCGATCAAGTTACTCACTTGAGAGCCCCTCTTGATAGTACGCCGTCTATCCTAAAACCCGGTCTCCCACTAACACCATGAGACCGGTAAAATAGAAAACCTATCAAGATCATACCTTTGCCTTGCGCATTCCACTTGAGCTCGATGATGACGATCTTGACTCTCTCAAGTTAGAGCACCTTTCTTGATTGTGCTTACTATCACATGCTTGATGAAGACTTCTCCAAATGCTCCCCCATACTCCATTTTGGGAGGGCCTCGCAAAGCTCCGTCTTCATGTCTCCTTTGCAAGCTTCAATCAAATGATATCTTTCGAGATGGATCATATTGAGCTTGCACTTCATCTTCTCAAAACCACGCATGGTCCCCCATACTCCATTATGGGAGGGCCTCGCAAAGCTCCGTCTTCATGTCTCCTTTGCAAGCTTCAATCAAATGATATCTTTCGAGATGGATCATATTGAGCTTGCACTTCATCTTCTCTACACATGACCATTCTTCATATAAACCCTTGAGTAGAGCATTGATCATCATGTAATCTTCTAGAGTCCAACACAAGAACTCCAATCATTTCCTATGGACAAGATCTACAAGTATATCTCAATGCAAACATTAGTCCATAAGGATTGTCATTAATTACCAAAACCACGCATGGGGGAACACATGCACTTTCAATCTCCCCCATTTTGGTAAATGAAGACAATCCCTTTTACGAGGGTTTATATAATGAATTAAGCAACCATGCAACACAAAGAGCAAGGATGCAAGAGCAACAAAGGCAAATGCTTAAGAACGAAACTAAAGCGTAAAACCAACTTTCTTAAAACTTAAACCCTCTAAACTTCTCCCCCATTGGCATCGATTGCCGAAATGGGAGAAAAAACGTAGAAGGCCAATATAGTGAGAGCTCCCACATAATGTGTGTATTTCTCATAATATGAGTGAAATCAAATGCACATATCCAATAACGAATAGTTGGAAAGGAGATCAAACTATATTGAGGATCCAAAGATTGCGAAAGAATATCAAATAGAAAGATACTTCAATAAAAGAAGCAAGCAATCAAAAAGATCCATAAAAATGTTCTAAATATCAAGAGGGAACTCCCCAAGGTACGTGCACAAAAAGGATTTGTATTTCAATATAGTGTGCACAACATGGAATCCTCACTCCCTCCTAGATAAAATCGAACACAAGCACATGCAAGAGAATATAGATGTGAAAAGAGGTAAAAACAACTTGCAACAAATAAAATGCTTTGCAACAAGAGCAAGGAGCGGCAAATAAAAGGATGGGTGTGAGATATAAAGACATTTTAGGAGACTAATACAAGGATGAGCAAAAGCATCAACATAGTCTTTCAAAAAGTGTTGCACATAGTGCATATCATGTCTTTCCCATACACACCAAAGGAGATATAGCAAATAGCTCCACAAGCTTATTAAGATTCAAAAGCATAACACATAAACACCAAAGCTTGTGCCTTTAATTAGAGACCACCAAAGAAACAAAAGCAAAGGGGTGGTCACTAAAGAATTGGAATACCAAATAAAGATGTAACTATTCTTATGTGTATAAGTTTCTAAGTAGACACCAATCACGAAGATATAAGTCCACAAATAAACATGTACACACAATATAGGTACAAAGGTAAAGGTCATGATATCCAAGAGGAAGTCATAAATACACCAATAAGATTTTTGCTTAAAAGCATAGCACAAAGCTCAATTTTATCTTAAAGGGATATTGAAAGTGCATGGTTGCCCCCATGCGTGGTTTTGGTAATTAATGACAATCCTTATGGACTAATGTTTGCTTTGAGATATACTTGTAGATCTTGTCCATAGTAAATGTTTGGAGTTCATGTGTTGGACTCTAGAAGATTACATGATGATCAATGCTCTACTCAAGGGTTTATATGAAGAATGGTCATGTGTAGAGAAGATGAAGTGCAAGCTCAATATGATCCATCTCGAAAGACATCATTTTATTGAAGCTTGCAAAGGAGACATGAAGACGGAGCTTAGCGAGGCCCTCCCATAATGGAGTATGGGGGAGCATTTGGAGAAGTCTTCATCAAGCATGTGCTAGCAAGCACAATCAAGAAAGGTGTTCCAACTTGAGAGAGTCAAGATCGTCATCATCGAGCTCAAATAGAATGCGCAAGGCAAAGGTATGATCTTGATAGGTTTTCTATTTTACCGGTCTCATGTTGTTAGTGGGAGACCGGGTTTTTTAGGATAGACGGTGTACTATCAAGAGGGGCTCTCAAGTGAGTAACTTGATCGCATCTTTGTGGAGAGCTCAAACCTTTGCATACTTGGCTTTTCATCCTTCTTGGTTCTTATATGGCTTTTCTCCTTGTTGGGTTTTGGTGCTTGTCGTGATCTTCATGACAAGCCCAATTTCTTCGAAAACGGATTTCATTTGGAAAACTTGTTGCGTTTTCGTGTTGGAAATATTATCGGTCCACCTTCGAGTTAGGTTCCACACCTCCCCATGTGTGGTATCCCCTCTTTTTGTGGGTTAGCACTCGTCGTTACCTTTCCAACGAAATTGGTTTCACCTATTTTGGAGTTCATACGAGAAAGTTATCGCTTTTCAGGCTTTGCTGTTTTGTTGCTGCTGTTCAGACCGGAGTCTCCGGACTCAGGATTTTTCCTCGAAAAGGCATAGTTCTTGTTCAGCCCCTGGTGGGGGCCGGAGTTTCCGGCCCAAGGGGCCGGAGTATCCGCCTCGGATCGGAGTTTCCGGTACCAGGGGCCGGAGTTTCTGCCTGTGTTTCTCTCGTCTGTTTGTGGTTCACCTCCTGGTGGGGGCCGGAGTTTCCGCCCCAGGCCGGAGTATCCGGTCACTTGGACCGGAAACTCCGGTGCAAAACTGGCTGCAACGGTTCTTTTTCTGGGAGGGGTATAAATACCCTCCACCTACCTCCAGCCAGGGAGCTCTGCCCAGCACGTTTTGCTTTCTCTCTCCTTCATTGTTGCAAGCTCATTTCTTTGATATCTCCCAATCCCTCCACCCAAACTGTTTGATCTTTGGAGGATTGAAGGAGAAGACCTAGATCTACATTTTCACCAATCAATCTCTCCTCTAAGTGAGGGGAACCTAGTGGATATAGTTCTTGGAGTTCTTGTGTGGTTCTCCTCTTTGTTCTTCCTCTCTTATTCCCCCATAAGCATTTGTTGCTTTGTTGGAATTTGAGAGTGGAGGATTTGAGCACTTGTGCTCTTGCCTTTTGCATTTGGTGCATCGGTGTGCTCTCCACGAGGATTCGTGGAAGTTGAAATCTTGTGAACTTGTTACTCTTGGGTCCTTGGACCCTAGACGCCTTTGTGGTGGTTGGACCCTTGTGTGGTCACTTGAAGCCGTTCGGGAGCCCCCAATCCCATTGTGGGTTGTGCCTCGGATTGTTGTTGAAAGCCGTTCGGGAGCCCCCAATCCCATTGTGGGTTGTGCCCCGGATTGTTGTTGAAAGGCTCCGGATTCCGCCTCGAAGGAATACCGATAGTGGAAGGTGAACCAAACCTTTGTGGTGCGGTTTATCGGAGAATAGGGTGAGCCTTTGTGGCATTGAGATCGACCTTTGTGGTGTCTCACACCTCTCCAACGAGACGTACTCCCTTAACAAGGAGGAACTCGGGAATACATCCTCGTCTCCGCGTGCCTCGGTTATTTCTATACCCGAGCTATTTACTTATGCACATTACTTTGTGATAGCCTTCGTGCTTGAAGTATTCTATAGCTATCACCTTGTTGTTTGTCTTGCTTAGCATAAGTTGTTGGTGCACATAGGTGAGCCTAGTTTATTTAGGTTGTCGGCTTGTTAATTTAAACACCTAGTTTTATTCCGCAATTATCAAGCCTAAACCGGAAAAGTTTTAAACCGCCTATTCACCCCCCCCCCTCTAGGCGACATCATTGTCCTTTCAGATATAGATAAACTTCAACACACACTCATCATAGCATCAAACGTATCCACAAGGGATAAGGTGATAAAAAGGGATGCTCCGAGAAAGATAACAAGTATCACGTAAGGCAAATGATTTTGAAGAAACATCAATGTTGCGCATGAGAGACTTTAAGTAGAAAGTGCTAGATTGACATAATTGGGATCGATGAATCATAGAAATGAATATATAGTCCCCTTATATGTAATCATCCCGGCTTACTCACATTTGCAATAAAGACGTTTTGCAAGAACCAAATTAATTGCAAAAAAGAGATTCATGCCAAGATACAACCTACACAAGGTTGAAAGCTAGAAATGTATGCATGAGGTAGATACTTGTTACCGAGATAGCATTGGTGATGTAGAAGATAAGAGTTAACGATCATCCAAACTTGGCTCCAATGAACACATGGTGACACCACCTTCCTTGTAAATGAGACAAGCTTCCAATGCATCTCCAATGTACCTAAAACAAATTCAAGTACAACATGGTACCCAAACTCATTGGGTCCAAAGTAGTTAGAGCAACTACAATACATAGGACAAACTCCACATAAATATGTGCATATTAATGTGAAATTGAATTTCATGCACATCTTAGCCATATAGGATTTGATGGAGTTTATCCTATATATTGGATCAACGAAAGTAAGCATGCCAAAGAAATACATATAGTAAATATGCATGCACAAGACTTTCAAGAACCAAAAGAGATACAATTTGGATAAAACACCAATTAAAACAAGAGAGCACACATTAGTGTGACACGAAAAGAATTGTCCAAATTATATCAAATACCCAAATCAACACATGATTGAAGATACCAAAAGAAAAGATACCAAATGAAAATATGGTCAAGGAATAACCAAACCCTCTACATTTTTCATGATGGCACAAAGTACCAAGACGAAAAATGCTTGTCTTCAAAGAGACATATCATCGGGATCTAAAACCAATTAAAGACAAATAGTGTTCAAAAACATATAGGATAGCTCCCCCAATATGTGTGCATTATTTATGATTTTGCATTTGAATACAAATGCACACCAATGGGATCATCACACACCATATATATTATACAAACACTAGTCAAATTCAAGAAGAACAATAAGATCCATAGGATACAAGAAGACAAAAAGAGTTTGATAAAACAGTTTTGGCAACAAAATAAGGCAATTCAAAGCAATAGCCAAAAAGATGGTCTACAAATTCACCACAATTGAGTATCACTTGTCATGGACAAGGAGTATGGAGATATTTCTCGTGGTAATAGGAATGATTCAAGACCAACTTCACAACAAATAAGCATATGTCAAAGATAGGAATTGACACATGCTTAGATAGAGATTCTTGACGGCTTCAATTTGATCAACGATCATGCAAAGCACCAAGAAACTTTCTCACACACAAGATCCAAAAGATGAGAGATAAAAGGCATTTAAGCAAATATGGAACTTGTTTGAGAAACATGCCACATAGGAACAAGATAATTGACAATATCAATTCTAGGTGGCAAAACCTCACATGTTCACATTTTCTAGGCTTGTAATATGCACATAGCTTATTACTCCCCCATAATGTGATAATCCATTTATTTGAAAACAAGAGGCAAACAAAACCAACTCAAGAAATTAATGGACATTATAGAATTTGAATTTCTCATGAGCATGACATACCACATAGAGAATAGATAATATTGAATATCAACACTAAGTGGTATTCCTCATGTACACACATTTTAGGATTGTGAAGTGCACAAGCATATCACTCTCCAAAAATGGATAGTCCATTAATCTCTCAAAGAGAGCCAACAAGATAAGATAGCAAATAAAGCAATAAGGCTCAAAACAAGTAAATGGTGTGCAAACCAAAATACACATACTTGATTTCTCAAGATAAGTAAGTAGAGAGCACAACACATACAAACACTAGCAAGGTACAAAACCTAAACATGCAAGGGTGCAAGCAACTTTCAATGAATATATGGTATAAGCACAAGTTACCGCAAGGAGGAACATTGGATAAGAGATAGAATGTAACCCAAATGACTTGGCTTGAGAGAATATAATTGATGAAGATCCCTTAATTCTTCATGATGTAGCCAAGTCTCCAATGTCCTCCAACAACACCTATTGATCAAGTTTTAGCTTGTTGGTCCCCAACCAAGTTGGGTCCTAAGAGGTTAGTCACAATAGGTTTGGTAACCCAAATGGTTCTTTTCTTGACACCACTTTGAGTACCAACATATTTGGCAAACACATTGCCAACCTTATCCTTCCGAAGAGAATAAACATCATCAACTATAATGGGGTTGGATAAGGTACCATTTGTGCATGAAGAAGCAAGGTGACCCTTTTCACGGCATAGGTAGCAACATCGACTTCCTCCTCTCTTCTTGGTTGGAATCTCGACTTGAGGAGGAGTAGCTTGATTCTTCTTGGGAAGAGGCCGTTCTTCAACTTGAGGAACTTGAGTTTGAACTTGAGGCTTCTTCCCTTGTTGCTTCTCACTAAGACACTTCTTCTTCAAAGGGCAAGATCTAACATGGTGCCCTTCAACTTTGCACTTGAAGCAAACAATCTTGGCCGAATCTTTGACTTGTTCTTGGCCCTTTTCTTCTTGTTGATCTTGGACTTGTTCTTGTTATTGGAGTTGAATCCAAGTCCACTCTTGTCATTGGGGCGTCTTTGAACACTCAACATATTGTCAAGTGTGGACTTCCCAACATGACGCTTTTCCAAGTCTTTCTTCAAAGAAGTGACTTGGGCCTTGAGCTCTTTTAATTCCTCTACATGGTTAGTATCAACACAAATACTAGAGGAAGTAGAAGCTTCATTGTTAGAGCAACAAGGTATGGAAAGTAATTCATCACAAGATGTAGCAACATTGTGAGTGGATGAATCACAAGGACTAGCACAAGACATATAGCATTAAGAGAAGAAGTTGTGCCATTGTCCACATGAGGCTCACAAGATGTTACCTTTGACATAATAGCCTCATGAGCTAACTTTAGCTTAGCATGGGATGCTAGAAGATCTCATTAGAGCTAGAGAGCTTTTCATGACTTTCTTCCAATTTCCCATACTTGCTAGTTAGCAACTCAAGTTGGGCCCTTAGCTCAACATTCTCCTTCAATAGATGCTTCACAAGAAGTGGAGTTAGTAGCACAAGCATCATTATCATTAGAAATGGAAGAAGACAATTTGGCAAGCTTATCATTCTTAGATAGTTGAGTTTGGAGTTGATCATGAGACTTGATAGGAGAGAGTGTTCACTTTCTAAAGCCTTGTGAGCTTTGTCAAGTTTCTCTATGTCCTCACTTAGTCTAGCATTGCCAACACCAAATTCAACTTTTTCCTTTTTAAGCACTTTATATTTGCAATAGCATGATCTCTTTCCTTAATGATTTTAGCAATGATAAGATCATTTGATTCATCAAGAGATTCAAGTCTCCTCAAGAGACACTCGAAGCTCTTGCTCTTCCTCAAGGGCATTCTCTAAGGATGCTTTTTCATAGCATCTTCTCTCTCAATTTTACATTTTTCCTCAAATTGAGTATCCAAATCCTCAATGATTTCTATACATTTAATACCATGAGCAACGATTTCACATAGAGAAGAGATAGCTTCACTACCTTTGGGAAGAGCACCAAGAACAATCTCACCCTTCTTGGTTAAGGTTTCAATGTCAAAATCTTCTCCATGAGGATCCTCACACATATCTCGGGATTCGAGGTAGAAGTTACCTTGGAATCCTTAGCCATGAGGCAAACATGATTAATGGGTGAGGAGGATGAAGAATTACTTGAAGCACCATTGAGGTCCATGTCTTGTTCCAACAAATGTTGGGATTCCTCTACATTGTTAGTCATGCAAGTACTAGAGGATATGGAAGCATTATTTTCATGACAACAAGACATAGAGAGCATATCATCATTAGATTTAGTTAAGCAACTATTACATGATATGCAAGGACCATCAACTCTAGCATGTATGACATTTGGAGTGCTAGAAGAGTTTAAGTCCAAAGATAGAACATTGCAATGTGATAGAGAGAAGTATAGTCAATAGTGAATTCACCATCAACAATGCAATTTCTATCACCACTCACCATATCATTACCTTGTGACAAATCACATGTTGGTGAAGTGGAAGAAGTTGTGAACTCATCACGGCCGGAGGTGGAGGGAGAACAATCATCCTCAATAATTTTGGACACTTCATATATATCTTGAAGCTTGGTCCAAAGCTCATGTGCATTTCGAAAAGGCATGATTGAAGCAAGAACTACATCGGTCAAAGCACATATAAGACCATTAGTAACTTGAGTCTCGAGATGAGAGTTTATCTCATCCTCTAAAGATAATTCTTGGAATCCTTTGGAGGAGATAAACTCACATCTACAATCCTCTTAATATAATTTGGACCCATGGCCCTAAAAAGATTAAGCATGCGAATTTTCCAAACATCATAATTTGTGCCATCGAATATAAAGTGGGATCGTGCACTAATTCTCTAAACGACATCTTTTACTCTCTAGGCGGTAAAGCCCAAAAAGAGAGCCCAGGCTCTGATACCAATTGAAAGGACAATGATGTCGCCTAGAGGGGGTGAATAGGCGGTTAAAACTTTTCCGGTTTAGGCTTGATAATTGCGGAATAAAACTAGGTGTTTAAATTAACAAGCGACAACTAAATAAACTAGGCTCACCTATGTGCACCAACAACTTATGCTAAGCAAGACAAGCAACAAGGTGATAGCAATATAGAATACTTCAAGCACGAAGGCTATCACAATGTAAAGTGCATAAGTAAAAGGCTCGGGTATAGAAATAACCGAGGCACGCGGAGACGAGGATGTATTCCCGAGTTCCTCCTTGTTAAGGGAGTACGTCTCGTTGGAGAGGTGTGAACCGACACAACGGTTCAACAACCACAAAGGTTTCACCTTCTTCTCCGATGAACCGCACCACAAAGGCTTGGTTCACCTTCCACTATCGGAATCCTTCGAGGCGGAATCCGGAGCCTTTCAACAACAATCCGGGGCACAACCCACAACGGGATTGGGGGCCCCGAACGGCTTTCAACAACAATCCCGGGCACAATCCGCAACGGGATTGGGGGCTCCCGAACGGCTTAAAGTGACCACACAAGGGTCCAACCACCACACGGGCGTCTAGGATCCAAAGACCCAAGAGTAACAAGTTCACAAGCTTTCAACTTCCACGAATCCTCGTGGAGAGCACACTGATGCACCAAATGCAAAAGGCAAGAGCACAAGTGCTCAAATCCTCCACTCTCAAATTCAACAAAGCAACAAATGCTTATGGGGGAATAAGAGAGGAAGAACAAAGAGGAGAACCACACAAGAACTCCAAGAACTAGATCCACTAGGTTCCCCTCACTTAGAGGAGAGATTGATTGGTGGAAATGTAGATCTAGGTCTTCTCCTTCAGTCCTCCAAATATCAAAGAGTTTGGGTGGAGGGATTGGGAGATATTTAAGATATGAGCTTGCAACAATGAAGGATAGAGAAAGCAAATTGTGCTAGGCAGAGCTGGCTGGCTGGAGGTAGGTGGAGGGTATTTATACCCCTCCCAGAAAAAGAGCCGTTGCAACTAGCTTTACACCGGAGACTCCGGTCCAAGTGACCGGAGACTCCGGCCCGGGGCGGAAACTCCGGCCCCCACCAGGGGGTGAACCACTTTCAGACGAGAGAAGCACAGGCAGAAACTCCGGTCCCCTGGGGCCGGAAACTCCGGTCTGGGGCGGATACTCCGGCCCCCACCAGGGGTTGAACCAGAAACCAGACTTCGACGGAAAAACCTTGGGACCGGAGACTCCGGTTGGAACACACCGGAGACTCCGGTCTGGAAATCCAGCAAAACTGCAAACTCAATAACTTTTGCGAGAAAACTCCAAATGGGATGAAACCAACTTTGTTGGAAAGATAATGACAAGAGCTTTCCTACAAATATTAAGAACCATAAATAGAGTTAAGTTGGCACACATTGGAAGGTGTGGAACTTTCCTCAAGGATAAACCGATAATATTTCCAACACAAAAACGCAACAAGTTTTCCATAAGAAATCCGTTTTCGAAGAACTTGGGCTTGTCATGAAGATCACGACACGCACCAAAACCCAACAAGGAGAAAAGCCACATAAGAACCAAGAAAGATCAAATGCCAAGTATGCAAAGGTTTGAGCTCTCCACAAAGATGCGATCAAGTTACTCACTTGAGAGCCCCTCTTGATAGTACGCCGTCTATCCTAAAACCCGGCCTCCCACTAACACCATGAGACCGGTAAAATAGAAAACCTATCAAGATCATACCTTTGCCTTGCGCATTCCACTTGAGCTTGATGATGACGATCTTGACTCTCTCAAGTTGGAGCACATTTCTTGATTGTGCTTGCTAGGACATGCTTGATGAAGACTTCTCCAAATGCTCCCCCATACTACATTATGGGAGGGCCTCGCAAAGCTCCGTCTTCATGTCTCCTTTGCAAGCTTCAATCAAATGATATCTTTCGAGATGGATCATATTGAGATTGCACTTCATATTCTCAAAACCACGCATGGTCCCCCATACTCCATTATGGGAGGGCCTCGCAAAGCTCCGTCTTCATGTCTCCTTTGCAAGCTTCAATCAAATGATATCTTTCGAGATGGATCATATTGAGCTTGCACTTCATATTCTCTACACATGACCATTCTTCATATAAACCCTTGAGTAGAGCATTGATCATCATGTAATCTTCTAGAGTCCAATACAAGAACTCCAATCATTTCCTATGGACAAGATCTACAAGTATATCTCAATGCAAACATTAGTCCATAAGGATTGTCATTAATTACCAAAACCACGCGTGGGGGAACACATGCACTTTCAACTTGTTCTTGGCCCTTCTTTTTCTTGTTATACTTGGACTTGTTCTTACTATTGGAGTTGAATCCAAGTCCACTCTTGTCATTGGGAGGTCTTTGCACACTCAACATGTTGTCAAGTGTGGGCTTCCCATCATGACGCTTTTCCAAGTCTTTCTTCAAAGAAGTGACTTGTGCCTTGAGCTCTTTTAATTCCTCTACATGGTTAGTATCAACAAAAACACTAGAGGAAGTAGAAACTTCATTGTTAGAACAAAAAGGCATGGAAAGTAATTAATCACAAGATGTAGCAATATTATGAGTGGTTGAATTACTAGGACTAGCACATGGCAATAAAGCATGTTGAGTAGAAGTTGTGCCATTGTCCACATGAGGTTCACACGATGTTACCTTAGACATAATAGCCTCATGAGCTAACTTTAGCTTATCATTGGAGACTAAAAGATCATCATGAGAGCTCAAAAGCTTTTCATGTCTTTCTTCCAATTTCTCATAATTGCTAGAAAGCAATGCAAGTTGAGCCCTTAGCTCAACAGTCTCAGTCAATATGGATGCTTCACAAGAGATAGAGTTAGTAGCACAAGCATCATTATTTATGATAATAGGAGAAAGTAACTTGGCAAGCTCTTTAGAGCGAGAAGCTTTAAGTTGTGCATGAGACTCGGTGAGTTTGATGAGCTCACCCTTAATGACCCTAGAGACATTATCTAGGTGCTCAAAATCCTCAAGGAGTTTGGCATGTGCATCTAAAAGCTTACTATTTGTTATTTTGAAATCATTAACCAACTCAAGGGCTCTATCATGGGATCCCTTTACTCTAGAAAATTCAAGAGCAAATGTCTCCTCAATAGACTCCTTAGTGGTTTCTTCTTCTTCAAGAGCTTCCTTGAGTTCGGCGATCTCATCCACATATTTATATTTGCGGCTTTCCATTTTCTCAATCGTGTCTTCATGCGCATCAATAAGTTCCTGCTCTCGATAGCAATCGTCAAGATTTCTATAAAGTTAGAACAAGCATTCTTATTTTTACTTAGAGCATGAAAGACAACTTGACCTTTCCTATTTAAGGAAGACATACTATCATCACAATCATCATCACTATCTTCATGGGATATATTGGAATCCAAGGTAGGAGATACCTCAGAAGCTTTAGCCATAAGGCAAAAGTGAGTAAATGATGATGACGATGAAGAATTGCTTGAAGCACCATTTAAGTCCATGTCTTGTTCCATTGAGTGTTCGGTTTCCTCTACATGGTTAGCCAAACAAATACTAGAGGAAATCGAAGCATTTTTATTTTGGCAACAAGATGTAGAGAGCATATCATCACGAGGATTAATCAAGCTATTTGTACATGATATGCAAGGACTATGAACACAAGCATGTAAATCAATTTTTGTGCTAGATGTGTTTAAGTCCAAAGATAAATCATTGCAATAAGATATAGGTGAGGGATCATCAACAATAATCTCACTAACATCATTACAACATTTATCACTACTCACCATTGCATTATTTGTGGCTTGCCACATGTTGGTGAAGTAGACGAAGTTGAGAACTCATTACGATCGGAAGTGGAGGGACAACAATCATCTCCACAATTCTTGGACACATCATATTTATCTTGAAGTTTGGTCCAAAGCTCATGAGCATTCCGAAAGGAGAGACCGACATAATAACTACATCGCTCAAAGCATTGAAAATCACATTAGAAGCTTGAGCATCTAGATAGGAATTATTCTCATCCAATGAAGATAATCTTTTGGGATTCCTTGGAGGAGAATAACCCCTATCTAGAATTCGCTCTATGTATGGGTCAATGACCCGAATAATATCAAGAATGCGATTTTTCCAAATATCATAGTTAGTGCCATCTTATATAAAAGAAGAATTGTGCACTAGTCCGCTAGAACGACATCTTTACTCTCTAGGCGGTGAAGCCTAATAAGGAGAGAACCCTCTCTGATACCAATTGAAAGGACACGGATGTCGCCTAGAGGGGTGATACGTCCATTTTGCATCACTATTTTATATCATAATTTACTGCTATTCATCGATATATTTCATATTTAGAAGTGTTACTTATGTTATTTTACCTATTTTGCATGTTTGATGAATAATGGAGAATTGGACACCGGAGTCAGGATTCTGCTGGAAAAAGCACCGTCGAGATGCACTATTTCTGAAGATCAATAAATCGAAGGAGACATATGGAAGTTCCTATTTTACCAGAAGATGGAGGAGGCCAAAAGGGGAGCTGAGATGGGCCATGGTGGGCCCTCCTCACCCCTTGGCGCGGTGGGGCCCCCTGCCGCGCCGACAGGTGGTTTGGGGGCCCTGGCCCACCTCAGCCGTTCCCCCTTCGCGTACTTGACCCCCTCGAACCCTAACACAGGAGGACGGCCATCGAAATATTCCGCCGCCTCCACGAGGCGGAAAACACCAGAGAGCGAAAAGCTCCCCTGCAGGAAGAAATCTGCCGGGGGAAATTCCCTCCCGGAGGGGGAAATCGTCGCCATCATCACCGTCATCGAGCTGGACTTCATCGGGATCATCATCATCATCATCTCCACCGCCAACACCATCATCACCGCCGCTGCACCCCGTCTCCGTTGTAACATCTAGGGCTGAATCTTGTCTATTTCATAGGGGAAACTCTCCCGGTGTTGATTACTCTTGTTATTGATGCTATTGGGTGAAACCATTGGACTAAGGTTTATGTTCAGATTGTTATTCATCATCATATCACCTCTGATCATGTTCCGTATGATGTCTTGTGAGTAGTTCGTTTAGTTCTTGAGGACATGGGAGAAGTCTTGATGTTAGTAGTGAACTATGTTGAGTAATATTTAATGGTTTGATGCTTAAGTTGTGGTGTTATTCTTCTAGTGGTGTCATGTGAACGTCGACTACATGATACTTCACCTTTATGGGCCTAGGGGAATGCATTGTGTATTCGTTTGCCAATTGTGGGGTTGCCGGAGTGACAGAAACCTGAACACCCGTTGGTATATCGATGCATGAGGGATAGCAGGATCTCAAAGTTTAAGGCTGTGGTTAGTTTAACTTAATTACTTTCTTGTATTTGCGGATGCTTGCAAGGGGTATAATCACAAGTATGTATTAGTCCTAGGAAGGGCGGTGCATTAGCATAGGTTCACCCACACAACACTTATCAAAACAATGAAGATTAATCAACTATATGAAGCGAAAGCACTTGACAATATCCCGTGTGTCCTCAAGAACGTTTGGTCATTATAAGTACAACAACCGGCTTGTCCTTTGCTGTAGAAAGGATTGGGCCACTCGCTGCAACTATTATACTGCATTTTATTTACTTGTACTTTATTTATCTGTCATATCAAAAACTCCTAAAAACTTGTCTGTGAGCATTTACAGTGAATCCTTCATCAAAACCGCTTGTCAACACCTTCTGCTCCTCGTTGGGTTCGACACTCTTATTTATCGAAAGTACTACGATACACCCCCTATACTTGTGGGTCATCAAGACTATTTTCTGGCGCCGTTGCCGGGGAGTGTAGCGCTATTGGTAAGTGGAATTGGTAAGGGAAACATTTATTGTACGTGCTGTTTTTATTTTTGCCTGCTGCTATATCTCATTATGGAGGGGTCTTCTCTTGAATTCCTATTTGGGAAAACAACTACCACTGCTAAGGTAGTAGAGGAGGCGCCAGATGAGCAGGTAATACCGTTCAAAATTCCTATGAAAATTGTTGAACGTGTCACAAATAACCGCTATGCAGGAGATGGAACTGTCCATCCTGGAGATCATTTGTTATTTCTGCATGAATTGTGCGAGTTATTTAAGTGTGCAGGTATCTCGATGGGAGAAGTTAAGAAGAAATTATTCTCTCTATCACTGTCTGGTAAAGCTGCACATTGGTATAAACTGCTGAAGAATGGGTATTCTCTTGGATGGGAGGAAATTGTACCTCTCTTTTACTCCAAATTCTATCCTCCAAGTGAGATTCATAAGGATCGGAACCTCATATATAACTTCTGGCCCTATGATGGAGAGAGTATCGCTCAAGCGTGGGGGAGATTGAAGGCATTAATGCTCAAATGTCCCATTCATGAGCTTCCTGGTAATATTGTTATTGATAACTTTTATGCAAGACTCTCCTTTCAAGATAAAACTCTATTGGATACCACTTGTGCTGGATCGTTCACTCGTAATAAAGAAGAGTTTAAGTGGGACCTTCTTGATCGGATTCAGGAGAACACTGAAGGATGGGAGAATGACAAAGGTAGGGAGTCAGGTATAAACTATGACTTTGAGTGTGTTAAAAATTTTATGGATACTGATGATTATCGCAAAATTAGCACTACTTATGGTCTTGACTCTCAAATTGTTGCAAACTTTTATAAAGCCTTTGCTTCCTATTTCGGTTTGCCGAAGGAGGGTTTTAAAAATTATCATGAACCATATAAAGATGAATCTGTTTCTCATATATCTAAAGGTGTTGAGGTTAATGTTGCTGATCGCATTATTCCAGAACCTTATATTGAAAAAGTTCCTTTTCCTAATAAGATTAAGGAACATACTATCATAACTGGTGTTGTTAGTAAAAGTAATAAGAAAACTACCAAACCTGATGAGCAAATAACTGTTGAACCTGTTGTAGCATTGGTTAAAGATCTTGTCACTGAAAATTTAGAAGATAGACACATTATCTTTTGTGAGGATGCTTCTAATATTGTCTCACATCCTAAAAGTTCTAGGAAGTCTAGTGTTCCTGTGCTTTCTGTTGGATAGGTGATCATTGCTATTATGGTTTATGTGATATTGGTGCAAGTTCTAGTGCTATTCCTTATGAGCTTTACAGGGAAATTATGCACGAAATTGCTCCTTGTAAACTTGAAGAGATTGATGTGGTTATTCAGCTTGCTAATAGGGAAACTATCTCTCCAATTGGTATCATTAGAGATGTCGAAGTCCTTTGTGGTAAGACTAAATACCCTGCTGATTTTCTTGTACTTGGGTCGGCTGCCAATGATAGTTGTCCTATTATTTTTGGTAGACCTTTTCTGAATACTTGTGGTGCTGTTATAGATGTAAGAAAGAGAAAATCTTTACTAAATTTGCTGGTGAATCTTATGAATTCAATTTCTCTAAATTTGCTAAAGCACCTTATGAAACTGAATTGCCTAGTGAGGATTTTGAAATTGCTCAACTTGCATCTATTGTTCTTGCTCCTAACAATGCTTTGCAGCAACATATGGAGAATCATGAAAGTGAGAACTTCAGGGAAGAAAGGAATGAGCTTGATGAAGTATTCCTTCGTCAACCTATGCTCAAACACAATTTACCTGTGGAAGATTTGGGTACCACAATGCCACCCAAGGAGGATCCTGTTTTTGATTTGAAACCTCTGCCTGATAATCTTAAATATGCTTATATTGATGATAAGAAAATATATCCTGTTATTATCAGCTCTAAACTTTCAGGTACAGAGGAGGAAAGGTTATTGGGAGTGTTGAGGAAACACCGCGGAGCTATGGGATATACTCTTGATGACCTGAAGGGAATTTCTCCTACTATATGTCAGCACGCCATCAACATGGAACCTGATGCAAAGCCTGTTGTTGAGCATCAGCGTCGTTTAATACCCAAGATGAAAGAAGTGGTAAGAAATGAGGTATTAAAACTTCTTGAAGCTGGTATTATTTATCCTATTGCTGATAGTAGATGGGTAAGTCCTGTGCATTGTGTTCCTAAGAAAGGAGGAATTACCGTTGTTCCTAATGAAAATGATGAACTAATTCCTCAAAGAGTAGTAGTTGGTTATAGGATGTGCATTGATTTTAGAAAGGTTAACAAAGTAACTAAGAAAGATCATTATCCTTTGCCTTTTATTGATCAAATGCTTGAGAGGTTGTCCAAGAAAACTCACTTTTGTTTCCTTGATGGGTATTCTGGGTTTTCTCAAATTGCTGTGAGAGCGCAAGATCAAGAGAAAACTACTTTTACTTGTCCTTATGGAACTTATGCTTATAGACGTATGCCTTTTGGTTTATGTAATGCTCCTGCTACTTTTCAAAGATGCATGTCTGCTATTTTTCATGGCTTTTGTGAGGAAATTGTGGAAGTCTTCATGGACGATTTCTCCGTCTATGGAACTTCCTTTGATAATTGTTTGCACAACCTTGACAAAGTTTTGCAGAGATGTGAAGAAACTAGCCTTGTTCTTAATTGGGAGAAATGCCACTTTATGGTTAATGAAGGAATTGTTCTTGGACATAAAATTTCTGAAAGAGGTATTGAAGTTGATCGAGCTAAAGTGGAGGCAATTGAAAAGATGCCTTGTCCCAAAGATGTTAAAGGTATTCGTAGTATTCTTGGTCATGCTGGTTTTTATAGGAGGTTTATTAAAGATTTCTCTAAAATTTCCAAGCCTCTTACTAATCTTCTTCAAAAAGATGTACCCTTTGTTTTTGATGATGATTGTAAGGAAGCTTTTGAAACTTTGAAAAAGGCTTTAATCACCGCTCCTGTAGTTGAACCACCTGATTGGAATTTACCTTTTGAAATTATGTGTGATGCTAGTGATTATGCTGTAGGCGCTGTTCTTGGGCAGCGAGTAGATAAAAAGTTAAATGTTATTCATTATGCTAGTAAAACTCTTGATTCTGCTCAAAAGAATTATGCCACTACTGAAAAAGAATTTCTAGCTGTAGTTTTTGCTTGTGACAAATTTCGACCCTACATAGTTGATTCGAAAGTCACTATTCATACTGATCATGCTGCAATTAGATACCTTATGGAAAAGAAAGATGCTAAGCCAAGGCTTATTAGATGGGTACTTCTTTTGCAAGAATTTGATTTGCATATCATAGATAGAAAAGGTGCTGAAAATCCTGTTGCTGATAATTTGTCTAGATTGGAAAGCATTCCTTATGATCCTATTCCTGTTAATGATAGCTTTCCAAATGAACAATTGGCTGCAATAAGTGTAAGTTCGCGAGATAGTCCTTGGTATGCTGATTATGCTAACTTTATTGTTTCCAAGTACTTGCCTCCAACCTTTTCAGCTCAGCAAAGAAGGAAATTCTTTTATGACTTGCGGCATTACTTTTGGGATGACCCACACTTATATAAAGAAGGAGTCGATGGTATTATGCGAAGATGTGTTCCTGAATATGAACAACAGGAAATACTGAGGAAATGCCATGGAAGTGCTTATGGAGGGCATCACGCTGGAGATAGAACTGCGCAGAAAGTTCTACAATCAGGTTTTTATTGGCCTACCCTCTTTAAGGATGCAAGAAAGTTTATTTTATCTTGTGATGAATGTCAAAGGGTTGGTAATATCTCTAGACGCAATGAAATGCCTATGAGTTATTCTCTTGTTATTGAACCATTTGATTGTTGGGGATTCGACTTCATGGGTCCTTTTCCTTCTTCACAAGGTAATACTCATATACTTGTTGCTGTTGATTATGTCACTAAATGGGTAGAAGCTATACCTACTAAAAGTGCTGATGGTGAGACCTCTTTAAAAATGCTTCAAGATGTCATTTTTCCTAGGTTTGGTGTACCTAGATATCTTATGACTGATGGAGGTTCTCATTTTATCCATGGTGGTTTTAGAAAGACTCTTGCTAAATATGGTGTTAATCATAGAATTGCTTCAGCCTATCATCCTCAAACTAGTGGACAAGTAGAATTGTCAAATAGGGAGATTAAATCTATCTTGCAAAAGACTGTTAATAAATCTAGAAAAAATTGGGCTAGTAAGTTAAATGATGCTTTATGGGCTTATAGAACTGCTTATAAGAACCCCATGGGCATGTCTCCTTATAAAATGGTTTATGGTAAAGCTTGTCACTTGCCTTTAGAATTAGAACACAAAGCTTATTGGGCAGTGAGAGAACTTAATAGAGATTTTAAACTTGCCGGTGAGAAAAGGTTGTTGCATTAAGTTCTTTAGATGAATGGAGAAGTGAGGCTTATGAAAATGCTAGACTCTTTAAAGAAAAAGTTAAGAGATGGCATGATAGGAGAATTCTTAAAAGAGAATTTAATGTTGGTGAGAAAGTTCTATTGTATAGGTCTCGTCTCAGATTTTTTGCAGGAAAGTTACTCTCAAAATGGGAAGGACCATTTGTTATTGTGGAGGTGTATCGTTCAGGTGCAATAAAAATTGCTTCATTGAAAGATAACTCTACACAAGTGGTAAATGGTCAAAGACTCAAGCATTATATTTCTGGAGATTCTATTAATGAAGAGGTTGATACAATTAAAGTGGTGACTCCGGAAACTTTCATTGAAGAACATTTTTCTGGGACTGCAGAATTCGATTCGAATAGGTAACAGTTTCGGTAAGAAAAGTTTCGCGAATAACTTTCTAGAAGATATTTTCGTCGTTTTTATTAAATATGGAAAAATAAGAGACCGAACCGGATGGGAGACGGCACCCGTGGTGCCCAAACCATAGGTCGGCGCGGTGGGCCCCCCAGCCGCGCCGCCTGGTGGTTTGAGCACCCCGGAGCTCGTCTCCGATCAGGTTTCCTCCTGTACCTTCCTTATGTTGTAAAACTTTTTGCTATATAACTCACCCGAACCCCCGAGGTTCGTATCTCGCCTTTTCATCGTGTTTCGTTTCGAGCTGTTTCTGTCCAGATATTGTTTTCAGATTTAGAAGCGCCATGGTCTCCAACAACAACAACAAGGGCAAGGAGCCTTTGGAAGACGAGACTCAAGACCCCAAGCTGAAGGAGGAAGTCAAGAGCGAAGATGAAGGAGAAGTGGAGGAAGACCCGCGCGAATACCCGCGCGCTACCGTTGCAAGCATCGGAGTGGTGGCAAATCCATTCAAGCCCAGGCAAGGGCGCGGATGAGCACCGGAGGGAAGGTTCCACGACTTCTTGGCTCCCAGGACATCTTCCCCAGGCATAAATAACCCCTTCCATACTCTTATCCATAAGCATCAAATTGAGAGGATCCCGGAGGCTGAGTTGCCTAGTGGTTGGAATATAGATCGTTCTAACAATACAGGAAAGAGGGATTCTGCTGCTGAGGAGTGGGGAAACAACTCCAAGAGTTGGGACTCGCAGTCTGACAAGTTTATGAATCGCATCGAACACAACTCTGAGCTGATTCGCGCCCTCACCTACAAGATTGATGAACTGAAGGAGCTGGTTGATAAGCTTATCAACAATTCACCACCACCACCGAAGGAGTAATTCATCATAAGTATTGGCATCCCCTTGGTTTGTTCCAAGCTTGGGGGAGTGCCGCGGTATCACATCATTATCTTTACCTTTTACTTTTCCATAAAGTCATATCGTGAGTAGGGAAGTTATCTTATATGATGGTTTGCAATGTGGAAGTATCTCTCTTTTAGTTGGTTATCTATGTATCCCTTGGTGTGAGTTGCCGTTATGAAATATTAATGAGAAGTTTTATCATTTACTTTCTGCATACTTTATTTTAGCTTGCAATTCTCTTTCATATTGATAACCTTGTTGTTAGTATAGGGATCACTTTTTAGAGCACCAAGTTAATCTTTTTGGTTTTGGCAAACTTAGCATTGGTCAGTAGTAGACAATACTTTGAGACTTAAGTAGAGAGAGGGGAGTGCATGCAAATATATTATTCCATGATCTTTCTTTCTTTGTAGCTCATAAGCTTAGTATTCTTAAGTTAAACTATTTGTGCTTCTAAGGAAGATTGCATGATTATTCTTATCACTTGTATAATTGTTTGTATCCCTCAACTCTTATGCTTGCTACATAACCTTGCTAGCCAAAGACCTGTATCGAGAGGGAATGCTTCTCATACATCCAAACCTTGAGCCAAACCATTGCCATTCGAGTCCACCATAACTTCCTACTATATGGTATTTTGCGCCATTCCAAGTAAATACTTCATGTGCTACCTTTAAATTATTCAAAACTTATTACTCCTAGTTTTGTGTCACTGTTTATTAGCTCATGAGGGTTCTGTAGAGTTTCTCTAGCACTTTTGTCAAACAGACTTTCACCAATGGACTAGTGGCATATACACCGCTTATCCAACAATTTGCAAAAAGAGCTGGCAAATGGGGTGCCCAGTCCCAATTAACTACAACTTTCATTAATAATTCTCTTCACATGTTTTGCCCTGATTTATCAGTAAGCAACTTAATTTGCAAATAGACACTCCTCCATGGTATGTGAATGTTGGAAGGCACCCGAGGATTCGGTTAGCCATGGCTTGTGTAAGCAAAAGGTTGGGAGGAGTGTCAACTATAAAGAAACTAAAATACATGTGTAAACAAAAGAGAAGAGGGATGATCTACCTTGCTGGTAGAGATAACGTCCTTCATGGGAGCCGCTCTTGAAAGTCTGGTTGACAAGGGGTTAGTGTTCACTTTACTACGATTCGTTGACAACGACATACATAGCTCAAACAACTATTTTCATACTCTCTATATGCTTTGCAAAACTTAAAAGCTCTAGCACATGATTTAATCCCTGCTTCCCTCTGCGAAGGGCCTATCTTTTACATTATTGTTGAGTCAGTAAACCCATTCCTCTCTATCTCAAGCAAGCATTTGAGTTGTTGAGATCCAATTAGTTATATGTGTTGATACTTCTAATCATATCTCTCATTTCCTTGTTTCGCACAATAGCTTTTATCCGAATGAATATAACTTTGAAAGTTATCAATGACTGTAAGGAGACTGTTATGATTAAGGCATGTAAGTTCTGCTATATAAGCTCTGATATAAAGACTCTTCTCGAAAGATAAGTATGATCTGTTAATTGTTCTCTGACCAAGAGTTTAAGTTTGCCTTCACCAATCATGGTTCTCTTTATGCACTTCATCGTGGTTCCCTTTACTTATTTCAAGTTAGATTATATGAAGGGAAGTTGCTGTCTAGAATGACTTGTGTATCAATGAATGTGATGCTTCTTGTCCGTATTTTATTTATCGACACTTTGCTCCATAAACTTGTGGTCATGTTTACTGAGCTCAGTTTTCGCTTGGGGACAAGCGAGGTCTAAGCTTGGGGGGGTTGATACGTCCATTTTGCATCACTATTTTATATCATAATTTACTGCTATTCATCGATATATTTCATATTTAGAAGTGTTACTTATGTTATTTTACCTATTTTGCATGTTTGATGAATAATGGAGAATTGGACACCGGAGTCAGGATTCTGCTGGAAAAAGCACCGTCGAGATGCACTATTTCTGAAGATCAATAAATCGAAGGAGACATATGGAAGTTCCTATTTTACCAGAAGATGGAGGAGGCCAAAAGGGGAGCTGAGATGGGCCATGGTGGGCCCTCCTCACCCTTGGCGCGGTGGGCCCCCTGCCGCGCCGACAGGTGGTTTGGGGGCCCTGGCCCACCTCAGCCGTTCCCCCTTCGCGTACTTGACCCCCTCGGAACCCTAACACACGGAGGAGGCCATCGAAATATTCCGCCGCCTCCACGAGGCGGAAAACACCAGAGAGCGAAAAGCTCCCCTGCAGGAAGAAATCTGCCGGGGGAAATTCCCTCCCGGAGGGGGAAATCGTCGCCATCATCACCGTCATCGAGCTGGACTTCATCGGGATCATCATCATCATCATCTCCACCGCCAACACCATCATCACCGCCGCTGCACCCCGTCTCCGTTGTAACATCTAGGGCTGAATCTTGTCTATTTCATAGGGGAAACTCTCCCGGTGTTGATTACTCTTGTTATTGATGCTATTGGGTGAAACCATTGGACTAAGGTTTATGTTCAGATTGTTATTCATCATCATATCACCTCTGATCATGTTCCGTATGATGTCTTGTGAGTAGTTCGTTTAGTTCTTGAGGACATGGGAGAAGTCTTGATGTTAGTAGTGAACTATGTTGAGTAATATTTAATGGTTTGATGCTTAAGTTGTGGTGTTATTCTTCTAGTGGTGTCATGTGAACGTCGACTACATGATACTTCACCTTTATGGGCCTAGGGGAATGCATTGTGTATTCGTTTGCCAATTGTGGGGTTGCCGGAGTGACAGAAACCTGAACACCCGTTGGTATATCGATGCATGAGGGATAGCAGGATCTCAAAGTTTAAGGCTGTGGTTAGTTTAACTTAATTACTTTCTTGTATTTGCGGATGCTTGCAAGGGGTATAATCACAAGTATGTATTAGTCCTAGGAAGGGCGGTGCATTAGCATAGGTTCACCCACACAACACTTATCAAAACAATGAAGATTAATCAACTATATGAAGCGAAAGCACTTGACAATATCCCGTGTGTCCTCAAGAACGTTTGGTCATTATAAGTACAACAACCGGCTTGTCCTTTGCTGTAGAAAGGATTGGGCCACTCGCTGCAACTATTACTACTGCATTTTATTTACTTGTACTTTATTTATCTGTCATATCAAAAACTCCTAAAAACTTGTCTGTGAGCATTTACAGTGAATCCTTCATCAAAACCGCTTGTCAACACCTTCTGCTCCTCGTTGGGTTCGACACTCTTATTTATCGAAAGTACTACGATACACCCCCTATACTTGTGGGTCATCAAGGGGGGTGAATAGGCGATTTAAAATTCTTTATGGTTTAGGCTTGAATAAATGCGAATAAAACTAGCGTTTAATTTATCAAGCACGAAACCTAAACAAGCTAGGTTTACCTATGTGCACCAACAACTTATGTTAAACAATATAAGCAAATATGTGATAGCAAGATATATTACTTCAAGCTCGATGGCTATCACAAAGTAAATAGCATAAGTAAGAAGCTCGAGTATAGAAATACCGAGGCACTTAGAGACGATGATTTATCCCGAAGTTCACTTCCCAATGGAAGCTACGTCTCCGTTGGAGCGGTGCGGAGATCAACTAGGACCGTCTAGGGCACTCCAAGTACCAAAGAGTACAAGCTCTAGGGCACCCCAAGTATCCAAGAGTAACAAGTTTCTCAACTTCGATTTCCACGTATCACCGTGGAGAACTCAAACCGATGCAACCGATGCAATGGGCAAGAACACAAGAAGTGCTCAAAATCCTTCACTCTCAAATCCCACCAAAGCAACTAATGCTATTGGGGGGGAGAAGAGAGGAAGAACAAAGAAGAACACCAAATTCTTCCAAGATCTAGATCCAAAAGCTTCCCCTCACTTAGAGGAAGATTGATTGGTGGAATGGTAGATCTAGATCTCCTCTCTCTTTTCCTTCTAATTGGAGGCAAGAATCATGGAGGAATAGAGAGAAAGCAAAGCTTCAAAAGGTCAACAATGGAGGTCAAAACCGTGCTCAAGAGTTGGGGTCTCTTTGGAGAAGAAGACTCCTTAAATAGGTAGGGAGAAATCTGCCCGTTTGGCCAGAAAAAGCACGGGTCGGATAATCCGACCCACACTTGAATCGGATAATCCGAAATGCATCAGAGAGCTGCAAAATAGCTGTTTTCGCGACCAGTCGGATATTCCGATTCATTTTGAATCGGATTATCTGATAGTCTGAAAACTGACAGAAACAGCAAAATGAAAACTGCAATATCTTTTTCATCCAAACTCCGATTTGATGTTCTTGGGCTCATTGGAATCACCACAACGAGCACAACAAGATGATGCAAGAAAACATCATAGTCTATCATGTGAGGAGGAATCCACAAGAGAAGAGTTTGACCTCTCTTATAAAAGACAAACCGGTAAAACCTCCAATATCAAAAACGCAACAAGATATTCATGAAATCCGTTTTTGATGAACTAGAGCTTGGTATAGATGACACAAGCTCTAAATTCTCACATGGATGAAAGCCAAATAAGAACCAAGAAAGATGATATGCCAAGTATGCAAAGGTTTGAGCTCTCTCCAACTGATACGCTAAAACTCAATCGAGAGCCCCTCTTGATAGTACGGTATTTATCCTATAACCCGGTCTCCCAACTAGAAACAAAAGACCAGTATAATAGAAACCCTATCATACCTTTGCTTTGCGCATTCCACTTGAGCTAGATGATGACGATCTTGATCTCTTCAAGTGGACCACCTTTCTTGATTGCGCTTCGCTTGGTGAAGATCTACATATTTCTCCCCCATACACCACTATGGGAGAGCGTCTTATCGGCATATCTTCACATGACCATTATCTCCAAATGGGTGGCAAGCTTGAAGTATATGATATCTTCGAGATACTTCTCTTGAACTTGCACATCTCAAGGTTGATGACGATCACCACTTGATGTCATCCCCATGGGCTATATGAAATCTTCATTTGATGCACACCCAAATAAAGTGTGGCGCCCCGACCCGACTGCTATACAGTGATGCTGAGTGTCACCGGTTAAGCGATACAACCGGAGGTTACGGGTTTACCAATCCCCGGCCAAAACCTTTGGCAGGCGTTGCTCGGAATTGATCATCGCAACGCAACACCTCGATTGATGCCTTAACACAGGCTCAACTATCAATGCATAATAGAGAGATCAAGACTTGTGGAACAACGGGCACATCACAGACTCTACGACTCAAAGCATATAGTTCAACTCTTATAATAGAGAAAGATAGCAAATTACAACCATGGTTCACTGACCCAACTGTACAACATGCGGAAGCGAATTAAGTTGTTCTAAACAACATGATCCAAATTCTGGCCTAAGAGGCCTACAGATAAACATCCAGCGCCAGCTGTTCCGGATGTCCCAAGCTGCCACCTGGAACCCCAGACTACTCGTCGACGTCCACAAAGAACCCACCTCCGAGTCGGTGAAGTCCTCCTCTGAAAAAAAACAAACGACGTTGAGTTCGACGAACTCGCAAGATTATATATAGAGCTTTAGCTCGATGAGGCTTTCAAAGTTTTATGGCTGTTTTGCATAAAGCTGATTTAGTTAATGAAAACATACTCCATGGCAACGACTAATCAGAATATTTTCAAAAAGGGTAAGAAGTGACTCTTTTCTTCTGATCACATTTCTCAACATCAACCTTCATCACTGTACCTGTGATACAAGGCACCTCCCCGAATCACCCTCGAGGAAGCTCACCTTACATTCTTGAGTAGTACCTTTAGTACTCAGTTTTTAATCATTCCGTTAAAGTTATTCTATGATCTTATCGTCCTTTCCCAAGTTGTCCATAACCGTGGACACGGCTTTTCGAAAAGATTTACCCTGCAGGGGTGTACAATGTTTGCCACGCGTACCATCCGGCCCATTACCTGCGCATTAGCTCTCTTCCTTGGAAAGCCGGCTGGGTGGGAGCGGTGTTGACTTCTCCCTCGTTAAGGACTTTCCAGGATCATCATGGCGGCAGGACACCAGTGCCTCCAACACCCTACCCCACGGCCACTCATTTCCTAACACCACCATCCTCATCTCCGTCTTGGCCACCATCCCAACGCACGCGCAAATGGAAGCCCAAACTAGAGGACCCTGGCTAGCCCCGCCCGAGTTATTTAGTCTATGAGGGTTCCTGCAATTGCATAGGCCTCACGCATGGTTGCACGCTCAGTCTTGGTTCAAGAGGTAAAGAACTCGCACATAGGCGGCGAGAACGAGACAAAGCACCACAACCACAGTGGCCTCTCATCCCCACCTTTAAGCATTTTATTACCTGTCACCACAATTCTCCACCATCAACCATTCATTTCAACAACTGTTCCCAACATGATACATCCATCGGACGAATAATATTTAACTAAGCATGGCTAAGCATCAACATTGCATAGTTAAGTATGTCAGGCCAACAATACAATCCTATGGATAATAGGAGGGGGAACAGTTATTGGCATCGGAAACTTAATGCAACTATGGGATACTCTATCCAGAACAAATTGACATTTGGAACCGCATGCAATATTATAGTGGAGAAAATATTTGCGGAAACATAGGGTAAGATATGCTCAGAGGGGGGATTACACTTGCCTTGCTCAACGTGCTGGTAGTACGGATCGTCGGGGTATTGCGGTGTAACCCCGGCTGCTTGATCTAACGAAGCATAACAACGGAAGAACAATCAATCACCACACCAGTTTTAACAATGCAATGCGCAAACACATGATGACATGCCATTTTAAATCCCCGAAAGAGGATGATTCAATCTATTCAACTTAAACGGAGTTCGAATGTTTAGAGGGGCACATCTCGAATATACCGTGGGGTTAAGTAAAGTAGCATACTTACTTGTTAATTGTAATAGATGAACCTATTGTTAACTTACATACGAATGACATGATCATGTGAGAGATGCAGGGTTTAGGGATTAAACCATTATTGTGATCAAATTCCAAAGATTGCGCTGAAGCAGGTTAGAAAGGAGTAGCCGGAATGAAATCCGGAAAATTCCGGGTCTGGTACCGGGAGAAATCCGGTTTCAGGTCCGGATAATTCCGGGTTTGGCACCGGAAGAAAAAGACCCGGAATTATTTCCGGGTGAATTCCGGGTGTATACCGGGCAAAATTGGAGGAGTCGAGTAGCTATTTCGTTAACCCGGAATAAAATCCGGAAAATTCCGGGAATTGCACCGGATTGTCCAGTTCGACGGGAAGTTGCTCCTGCTACGGCGATTTCGACGAACTAGCGAGCTAGAAAGGGATTGGAGATGTCCATTTGGACCGCAAACTCACCCTGAATGCGTGGTGGTGCTGGGGAGGACCAGAGATGGACGGAGATGGCCGGAATCGCTCGGCGCAGCGGCGGCCGTGGTCGGGGGAAGAAAACGAACGGCGGCGATTGCGGCTCTCCCGCGTCGATTCCTTCGGCGGAGATGAAGAGGACGACACGGCGGAGCTGCAGGTGTGCTTCGATTCGTTCCTTGGGCGCTCAAACATCGGCGACGAGTGACGAAAGCCATGGCTCGCTCGGCCATGGTGGAGAAAAGAAGGACGAAGGGGAGGAATGGACAGGGGCTAGGGTTAGGGTTTCGGATGCTCTTCTTATCCTCGCGGGTGGAGGCAGAGAGGGGCCAGGCGAGGCGCGGCGTGCGGCAGGGCAGCGACGAGCTCGCAGGTGCGGTCGAGCACGAGCTCCACGGTCGCTACAGGAGGAAGAAGCAGATTTTACAGAAAGCCCCCTGGCAGTTTCTTTTCCATCACAAACAAGTCCTTCTCTCTTTTCTTTTAAATTCCAGCAGCAATTAGATATGTAATTAGGGCATTAAACCATTTCCAAAAATTATGCGAAAATTCAGGTAGCCTCCCCATATCAAAATGAAGCTCCCCTAATTTTCCAGATTATTTGAAACTCATTTGGTAGGAAAATAAAGTAGGAATTGCTCACAGGCAATTTTGAGTTTCTCTCCATTTATTTTATTTTACAAATCAAAATAGTTTGCAAAAATTATATTTGTAACTTTTGGAACTTCCTTGACAATATCAGAGGTCAAAGTAATTTTGTTTTGCGAGTTTGAACACCTCCATTAATTTGGGATTTGTTATAGCAAGTTTGGCATTTTGATTTTAAATGATGCCAAACCAAGTGTTTTATTTGTTTAGCACTTTAATATGGATGCCATGATGCACTGGAACACAAAAAGTGAAAATTTTACTCACACTTTTAGGTTCTCAAATTTTGGGCTGTTACAATTCTACCCCCCCTTACAGGAATCTCGTCCCGAGATTCTTAGAGTAGGAAAGAGGGAAAAGGGGTACAACGGTACTACACGATCTCCTCGCTTCAGGTGGCTTCTTTCTTGAAGAGGTTGATCAGGCATCATGGAGATCTTCATCGTCTTCACTTTGTGGTCACTATCAACGTACACCATCGAAAGAAGGAAACCTCACCGGGAGGATGGATCTTGGTGAACTATACCACGATCTAGTACCCCCTAGTAGAATCCTAGGATGAGACTTCACGCATCCCTTGGATTGACAGTTAGGAGACACATGCGGTGACGGGTGATTGATAAGAAGTTTCCGGTTGGCAGACAACTGTTTTCTCAAAAGATTGAGAATATGAACTTTACACAAGGCCTTAAATTCCCTGAGGAAGAATGTTGAACCAAAATTCAACGGATGAGAGGTAACTTCTACCAAACAGCTTGAGTAGAACTTTCCTCACGGAGGAGCATTTATGATCACCGGAGAACGATCATGAAGATGGACCGGGAGAACTTTAGAAACCTCGGGAACCGTAGTATTGGGAACACTTATGGATTTTCCAGACATCAGGTCAAGCTTCTTGAGGATCACCAACTATCGTTTCTGATTGAGATTTAGATCTGGTCAGGTGTAGCGATAATTCAGACTCCACATGTATGAGTAGGGAATCTTTGCAAAGCATACCAACGGGTTACATTTGCTAGGAACCCAAGAGTTGGACTACAATGTCAAACTCCAAAGGAGGAACGAGATGGCGGAACTCGCGTGTTGGCAACTTGTCAGAAGACAGCCGCCCTACTTGAATTACTCGCGACAATACACCATTGAGTCTCTGCTGGGGAAACACCAACGAAGACAAAGAAGTTCTCAGACTTCCTCTCTTTCTGGAACAATTCAATCAGTGGCTTGGATGCGTAGATGAAATTCTCAAGGAATGGAGGTAACAACTTACCATTCCGAGAATATTCTACCCATGCATGATCGAGTTGGAAGGATTCCGAGGAAACCAGACAATTCACTTAGATCCACGGCGAAATCTTTCAGCAATTGCACGTGAACCAGGGAAAGTCACTTCTAACTTCAGAACACATACCTTGTGACGACACAAAGTTAGTTCCAACAAGTTTCCAATGCTAACGCCCAATATCCAATATGAATCTCCTCAATATGGAGAGAATAAGAAGGTAGTTGATGGGCTCAACAACAAACTTATCCAGATACTCCAAGACGGTAGATTCATATGTCACATGGACGGTTCATAAGTATTGGTCAGACTAACACATTCAGGTAGGTCGATCTGAGTTTGATTTGACGATAGCCCAATTCAAATCAAAAGATTTGGAGGGTAGCATATCCAAAGAGGAGATACCACCTTGCTTCGACACGAATAGACTAGACATCCCTTTGAGAAGGAACTATATCGGGATAGAGCTCTTGTCTTTCAACTCTCCAAGTTGTTTAAGCTCAATCGAATAATTCCGGCATCCAGCACGATTTTCTGGGAGAAAGGAGTTGTTCAGAGAACCAGCTTACTCATAAGCTCAACATCATGGTCAGGTGACAACCTGGCGATACTTCTGGAAAGACCCACAGAATATCACGATCCACCGATATGTCTTGAGTTCGAGAGAGAATCACGCCTTTCAAGGCACAACAAGGTGGTCTTGGAGCTTCGGCACGAACCTCGCTCTTTGACCGAGGAAGGGAACCAGAGAAAACGAACTTGGGAACACAGTCCAACTCAACTTATTGATCGGCTAACCAATCATGATAAGAAGGACAAGGAATGTCCTTGGATTTCAGCGCAGTAAGAACTGCTGAGAATATCCGATAGTTACATCATTACTCACGTCTCATCATTCTGGAGTAACAAGTCACTCGGAGAACTGAGAGTAACAACGCGTAAGAGCATCACTTCATCAAGAAAATCATGATACTTAGCACGACCCCTTGATATAAAAGAGTGTGACACTCTAAGGTGGAGCAGAACAAAAGCTAGGCAAGCCCCCTTATTCCGCAGATTACATTATTTTGACCTGGTCCGAGAAGTGGACAAGGTACTAGAGTTTGTTTCTCCTAACTAGACGAAGTGGAGAGTCTTGACGGATCAGGAGAGTGACTTGCATCGGAACATACCAACGCACGATAAAACTTTACCGTCAACTGACAGACAGAGGTTGGAGAGCGGATTAGAGTAAGAAACATGCTCAGGAGAATCCTAAGATGTTGAAGATGCACCGGTTATTACTCAATTGTGATAACCATGCCCAAAAGGAGAGATGCAGCAGAGTCACGAACATAGTTGGGAGACTCGCTAGGGGAATCTTGGTCGTAACCCCGATGGTTCCAAGACAGAACCTAAAGCAAGGCTAAGGGAGAGCTAAAGTTACATAGCCATCCGTGGTGTGGTAAATGGCTGAACATTACCAAGAACAAGGACTTGGGTAAAAGGGCAGCTTCATGTACCGGGATTCACAATTAGCATGAGGATCACATGGGTCACAACCCACATAATTCAACACACCAGAATCAAAGTACAATCCGGGACCTTCGGTTCAAGTCCTTGGGTTAGAACACAGAGAAGGAGTCAGTGAACCTACTCGGTAGGAATAACAGTGTTCAAACATCTGAGTTGATTTGGGATTGCAACGCAGCGGGAGCAACCAGACACATA
Organism: Poa pratensis; assembly: GCA_947311845.1. Classification (NCBI taxonomy): domain Eukaryota; kingdom Viridiplantae; phylum Streptophyta; class Magnoliopsida; order Poales; family Poaceae; genus Poa; species Poa pratensis. Next base: position 5,042,550 of record CAMZMU010000038.1, read on the forward strand.
ACACTAAAGGTAGAACTCAGCCCCGCGTTACTAATAACTTTGAAGTAACAGATGAGAAGTAAAACCTTTAAGTCAAATCGAGGTAAGATTGCTCTGAGATTAGAGGTAACCAGATAAGGAGTAAAAAGAATCCTAAGATGGTTTTCACAACTCATTTTTAGGTTAAAAATATTTTCACAAACACTAGACTCAACGTCGACCAGTAGAAGGGTTTCCTACAGGCGGTACTGCTCTGATACCAACTTGTGGCGCCCCGACCCGACTGCTATACAGTGATGCTGAGTGTCACCGGTTAAGCGATACAACCGGAGGTTACGGGTTTACCAATCCCCGGCCAAAACCTTTGGCAGGCGTTGCTCGGAATTGATCATCGGCAACGCAACACCCCGATTGATGCCTTAACACAGGCTCAACTATCAATGCATAATAGAGAGATCAAGACTTGTGGAACAACTGGCACATCACAGACTCTACGACCCAAAGCATATAGTTCAACTCTTATAATAGAGAAAGATAGCAAATTACAACCAGGGGTCACTGACCCAACAGTACAACATGCGGAAGCGAATTAAGTTGTTCTAAACAACAAGATCCAAATTCTGGCCTAAGAGGCCTACAGATAAACATCCAGCGCCAGCTGTTCCGGGATGTCCCAAGCTGCCACCTGGGAACCCCAGACTACTCGTCGACGTCCACAAAGAACCCACCTCCGAGGTCGGTGAAGTCCTCCTCTGAAACAAAACAAACGACGTTGAGTTCGACGAACTCGCAAGATTATATATAGAGCTTTAGCTCGATGAGGCTTTCAAAGTTTTATGGCTGTTTTGCATAAAGATGATTTTAGTTAATGAAAACATACTCCATGGCAACGACTAATCAGAATATTTTCAAAAAGGGGTAAGAAGTGACTCTTTTCTTCTGATCACATTTCTCAACATCAACCTTCATCACTGTACCTGTGATACAAGGCACCTCCCCGAATCACCCTCGAGGAAGCTCACCTTACATTCTTGAGTAGTACCTTTAGTACTCAGTTTTTAATCATTCCGTTAAAGTTATTCTATGATCTTATCGTCCTTTCCCAAGTTGTCCGTAACCGTGGACACGGCTTTTCGAAAAGATTTACCCTGCAGGGGTGTACAATGTTTGCCACGCGTACCATCCGGCCCATTACCTGCGCATTAGCTCTCTTCCTTGGAAAGCCGGCTGGGTGGGAGCGGTGTCGACTTCTCCCTCGTTAAGGACTTTCCAGGATCATCAGTGGCGGCAGGACACCAGTGCCTCCAACACCCTGCCCCACGGCCACTCATTTTCCTAACACCACCATCCTCATCTCCGTCTTGGCCACCATCCCAACGCACGCGCAAATGGAAGCCCGAACTAGAGGACCCTGGCTAGCCCCGCCCGAGTTATTTAGTCTATGAGGGTTCCTGCAATCGCATAGGCCTCACGCATGGTTGCACGCTCAGTCTTGGTTCAAGAGGTAAAGAACTCGCACCTAGGCGGCGAGAACGAGACAAAGCACCACAACCACAGTGGCCTCTCACCCCCACCTTTAAGCATTTTATTACCTGTCACCACAATTCTCCACCATCAACCATTCATTTCAACAACTGTTCCCAACATGATACATCCATCGGACGAATAATATTTAACTAAGCATGGCTAAGCATCAACATTGCATAGTTAAGTATGTCAGGCCAACAATACAATCCTATGGATAATAGGAGGGGGAACAGTATTGGCATCGGAAACTTAATGCAACTATAGGATACTCTATCCAGAACAAATTGACATTTAGAACCGCATGCAATATTATAGTGGATAAAATATTTGCGGAAACATAGGGTAAGATATGCTCAGAGGGGGATTACGCTTGCCTTGCTCGACGTGCTGGTAGTATGGATCGTCGGGGTATTGCGGTGTAACCCCGGCTGCTTGATCTAACGAAGCATAACAACGGAAGAACAATCAATCACCACACCAGTTTTAACAATGCAATGCGCAAACACATGATGACATGCCATTTTAAATCCCCGGAAAGAGGATGATTCAATCTATTCAACTTAAACGGAGTTCGGATGTTTAGAGGGGCACATCTCGAATATACCGTGGGGTTAAGTAAAGTAGCATACTTACTTGTTAATTGTAATAGATGAACCTATTGTTAACTTACATACGAATGACATGATCATGTGAGAGATGCAGGGTTTAGGGGATTAAACCATTATTGTGATCAAATTCCAAAGATTGAGCTGAAGCAGGTTAGAAAGGAGTAGCCGGAATGAAATCCGGAAAATTCCGGGTCTGGTACCGGGAGAAATCCGGTTTCAGGTCCGGATAATTCCGGGTTTGGCACCGGAAGAAAAAGATCCGGAATTATTTCCGGGTGAATTCCGGGTGTATACCGGCAAAATTGGAGGAGTCGAGTAGCTATTTCGTTAACCCGGAATAAAATCCAGAAAATTCCGGGAATTGCACCGGATTGTCCAGTTCGACGGGAAGTTGCTCCTGCTACGGCGATTTCGACGAACTAGCGAGCTAGCAAGGGATTGGAGATGTCCATTTGGACCGCAAACTCACCCTGAACGCGTGGTGGTGCTGGGGAGGACCGGAGATGGACGGAGACGGCCGGAATCGCTCGGCGCAGCGGCGGCCGTGGTCGGGGAAGAAAACGAACGGCGGCGGCGATTGCGGCTCTCCCGCGTCGATTCCTTCGGCGGAGATGAAGAGGACGACACGGCGGAGCTGCAGGTGTGCTTCGATTCGCTCCTTGGGCGCTCAAACGTCGGTGACGAGTGACGACAGCCATGGCTCGGCTCGGCCATGGTGGAGAAAAGAAGGACGAAGGGGAGGAATGGACAGGGGCTAGGGTTAGGGTTTCAGATGCTCTTCTTATCCTCGCGGGTGGAGGCAGAGAGGGGCCAGGCGAGGCGCAGCGTGCGGCAGGGCAGCGACGAGCTCGCGGGTGCGGTCGAGCACGAGCTCCTCGGTCGCTACAGGAGGAAGAAGCAGATTTTACAGAAAGCCCCCTGGCAGTTTCTTTTCCATCACAAACAAGTCCTTCTCTCTTTTCTTTTAAATTCCAGCAGCAATTAGATATGTAATTAGGGCATTAAACCATTTCCAAAAATTATGCGAAAATTCAGGTAGCCTCCCCATATCAAAATGAAGCTCCCCTAATTTTTCCAAATTATTTGAAACTCATTTGGTAGGAAAATAAAGTAGGAATTGCTCACAGGCAATTTTGAGTTTCTCTCCATTTATTTTATTTTACATATCAAACTAGTTTGCAAAAATTATATTTGGAACTTTTGGAACTTCCTTGACAATATCAGAGGTCAAAGTAATTTTGTTTTGCGAGTTTGAACACCTCCATTAATTTGGGATTTGTTATAGCAAGTTTGGCATTTTGTTTTTAAATGATGCCAAACCAAGTGTTTTATTTGTTTAGCACTTTAATATGGATGCCATGATGCACTGGAACACAAAAAGTGAAAATTTTACTCACACTTTTAGGTTCTCAAATTTTGGGCTGTTACATAAAGATACCTAACCACACATGGAAAATGCCACACACATGTAATGGGTTAGTTGACAAAGCTATATGGATAATTTCTTACCATACCAAGCGATACATTATCCCACTTGGTACATCTTGGAGCTTTGTGTATTGATCAATCTTGATCAACCTTGTATCTTTTCTTCTCTTTTCAATAGATGATGTCTTGAAGATAACCATGAATGTCACATAATCCTTTTCTTCAAGACATACTTGCAATATGCTCAACTTACGCATGACCAATAATCGGATAACTTCTCGAATAACAACTTGGTCATCACATACTCTTCTTCTTGATGATATTAAGTATATATCCATAACCTCGATGATCTTGATGCCCAAAACTTCATTATATCAATATATTCATGACATCAATAACCTTGAATCCAACATATGGAGTTCAAGCATGGTCTATGGACAAACCCTACAAGTACAACTCGATGCAACCATTAGTCCATAGGGATTGTCATTAATTACCAAAACCACACATGGGGGCGCCATGCCCTTTCACCCTCCCCCTCCCCACGCTTGTCTTCCCCACCACGACCCCCACGCCTGTCTGCAGACTCTTCTCCGTCGAGCCGCTACACCGTCGCCGCCTCCGACACTTCCTCGCAAGCAAGGTGTTCGTCACATTGCTCAGCTCAATTTGTCTCCTAGACTTTGGTTTTTCCCTAATCCTTTGCGTTGATCTAGATGGATAGCGACGACGATCTCGAGTTGGCGGGCGCGTTGCTCACCGCGCATGCCGTCTCGAACGCCATGGTCGACGAACACTTTGCGATCATCACTTGCCTAGTTGGTTTGCTTGGACAGATGAATGCGGCGCCTCGTATTGGAGGCTCGGTGCCGGGTAAAAGGATGAACAAGGATCGCCTACGGATGACTGGACATATGACCCTGTGGCAAGACTACTTCGCCGACGATCCTACCCACGGGGAGAAGGAATTCCTGCGACGTTTTAGGATGAACAGGGAACTATTCATGGTCATTCTGACGGGGTTGCGTGATTAGGATGACTACTTCAAGCTGAAGTGAGACTGCACCGGACTAACTGGTTTCTCCTCCATCCAGAAATGCACGGCTGCTTTGAGAGTCCTTGCATATGGAGCTCCGGCAGATGCAGTAGACGACTACCTCCGCATGGCTGAATCGACAGTACTCGAGAACTTCTATAAGTATTGCAAGGGGGTTGTTGCAGTGTTTGGGCCAAGATATTTGAGACAACCAAATGAAGCTGACACAGCTAGGCTCATGGCACAAAACGCAGCTAGAGAATTTCCTGGTATGCTTGGAAGCATCGATTGCATGCACTGGGCATGGAAGAATTGCCCATTCGCCTGGCAAGGAGTTTACAAGGGTCATGTTGGAGAGTGCAGTGTCGTGCTAGAGGCAGCGGCTGACCAAGATTTGTGGATTTGACATGCTTTCTTTGGTATGGAAGGAACTCACAATGACATCAATGTGCTGGAATGTTCAACAGTTTTTAACCGGCTGAGTGAAGGCGAAACTCCACTGTGCAATTACGAGATTAATGGCCATGCATATGACAAGGGATATTATCTAGCAGATGAAATCTACCCGAAATGGTCTACATTTGTAAAGACCATCTCCCAGCCTCAAGGTCAAAGTCAGTCTTATTTTGCAGCTGAACAGGAGGGTGCCAGGAAGAATGTTGAGCGGGCATCTGGGGTGTTTCAATCTCGGTTTGCTATTGTCAGGTATCCTGCTCTAACTTGGTCGAAAGATCATATGTGGGAGGTGATGATAACTTGTGTGATTTTGCACAACATGATCATCGAGAGTGAACGTGCTAATCCTCCTCAACATGATGATCATCCATACTATCATGTGGGTCCTCTTGCCGAGATTGATCATGAGTATGCGGATTTTGCTGCGACTTTGCCATTTACCTCACAATGAACGCTCAAATTAAGAATGTAGGAGAACACGAGCAACTTCAAAATGATTTAGTTGAGCATCTGTGGGCAATCAGAGGCCAAGCAGACGCTCAAATTGATTGAGTGCCCACTTTATTGTAATTTGAATAATTGTATGCGCTACAAGTTTATTATGGTTTCGGACATTTGAATTCAGACATTCAACTTATTTTATTTCCCGCCTTTTTTGAATTTGTCAACTGGGAGCGTATGTTGGGAGCGACCGGTGGGGCGCGCCCCTCCCAATAGACGGCAACTGCTGCCGGCGCGCCCAAAAGAGCCTGTCCGACAACTTTGCCGGACGCTCTATTGGGCGCGCCGGTGGAGATGGTCTTACATTTTCATCACAAGTGGCACGATGCAACCATCATTGAGACAGAGAGGGGAAGCACGGTTGTGACACGTTCAAAGGGGTAGGCGGGCTGAGATGGTACTAGCATCCCTGGAACCAAACACGTACCCTAGTTTTGCAACCGGCATTTCAAACGGAGCGAGAGGAGCATGATTGGTTTGCTCTCTATGACCTTTTTCTTGGGAGAAACTACAATTTGTAACTACTTCCCCGCATCTTATCATCAGATGTCTCACTTTGTGGTTTTTAAAAAATTTAAACAAATGATGGACAGATTATGTTATATCTTGTGCACCTGCAAATTCTCATCCAACAATATGACCATACGTTATTTGTGCAAAAAACACAAATGAAGTTTGAATAGCACTGATACTATTCACTTATGTCCTCGTTTTTGCGCATTTCATATATTTCCAGTATTGGATATAAAATTTGTGGGTGCACAAGATACAACATAACCTTTTGTTTATACGTGGCATCAGACGATTGGTAGCTGCAAACTATCCGCATTCTTTTATTGACCCTAGTTCATACTAAGGGTCTATTTGGTTCGTAAGACACGGAAAATGTAAATAGAAAAAGTATAGGATTGCAATGTCACACACACTTTGATCTATAGGATTTGGTATGTACCAAATAATTTTGATTTCATCAAAGGAATTGTAAGAAGATATTTGAGTGAATGTTAGAATTCCTATAAAAGGTAGTACAAATGATTATTAAGGAAAAATTTCTGTATGATCCCAACCTACAAATAAAACAATCAACATGGACAAATTTCTATAGGATTAAATCCTCTAAAAATACTATGCAATTTATTTAAATCAAAGGAGCCTAAGTTTGAATGAGAGCGCAGGCCGCAGGGTTGGAAACATCCTCATGATCCATGCCTTGCGAGATGAGACATGAGAGCGAGACAACATAGAATTAGGCATGGCAACGGTTCTGCTCCCCGCATGGGAGTGCCTTCTCATCCCAATCCCCATTTAACAATCGGGGAGCATTTTTTCCATCCCCATCCCCGTCAGGTTCGAGACGGGATCCCTGTTAAGAACCTAAATTCAAATGATATTGTCATAATCCCATAATTTTACACTCTCAAAACACAAATGTACGCAACTTGTATATCACATATGTGGTAAATGACAAAAAAATAGTATCATATGTTGAATACTATTAAAAGACCACACTCAATGCAATACTGTAACAACTTAAATATAAAGTGATTTCTATGTATACGTGTATATAACGGGAAATAGTGGGGAAAGGGAATGGGGAGACCTTTTAATCCCCATCCCGTTTAACATGGCAGGGATCAAAATTCCCCATACCCATCCCGTAATAGATGAATTTCTCATGGGTAGTGGTGTAAACGGATCGGATCGGATTTTGCCTCTACTGTATCCTTTACCATATTTTTTCTCCGATTCGGATCATATCAGATAATAAACGGTTGCGGATTCGGGGCGGATAGATATAATCATGGATTCGAAACGTAAACGGAGCGGATTCAGGGCAGGAAGAAAATTAGTCGGATCGGTATGCCCACATAATAAAAAACAATAGCTCAACAACGTAATAATTTAATGAGGTTGTACTCTATTAGTTTAGACAAATAGAACTAACTACAATTGTGCTGCACAAATGAATTTCACAACTCACTAATTCTAATTAATATTCGGATGCTTTTACATACCATATCCTATACCGTATCCGGGTGTTCAGTTCGGAATCCAATATCCTTATCTGGCAGATTCTTCAGAATCGGATATGACTTCTGTAAAACAGATTCGGTACGGAAAATATCCTATCCGTTTACACCCCTATCCACGGGTATACGGGGAATGGGGCCCCATTGCCATCCCTACATAGAATTGAGACCACCATCTAGTCATCCACCTCTTTGCCACATCCTCGTCCTTATTTAGATTCACATTTTTTTAGATTCTTTGCAACTTTTAAATATATTTCTTAATTTTTGTAAACTAGAGGGAGCCAAATTGACTTCTCTCGAAGCATGTTCGTAGCAAGCTGAAGCCGGCGCACAGGGACGAACCCAGAAAATTTGTAAGGGGGGGGGGGGGGGGGGGGGGGGGGGGGGGGGGCAAAGCTAGACTAATCATCGTGTGTCATCTCATGGGGAGGGGGCGAAGCTAGCTAGATTAGCTTAAACATTGAGGAATCCTGCTTAGTATTACTAGGAAAATCATGAGTATAGGGGGGCGTAGCCCCTGCTCGTCATGAGTATAGGGGGGCGCATTTCAAACGAAGCGACACGAGCGTGATGGGTTGCTCTCCTCTTTTTTGAACAATCACCTCCCTTCCAATCTGTTAGTGGTACTACTAAACTTTGAATGAATGAACGAGAGCGCAAGTGTTTGAAACATCGTCATCCGCCATGTCGTGCGCGAGATGAGACATGAGAGCGAGACAACATAGAACCGAGACCACATCCAGTCATCCACCTCTTTGCCACCTCCTCTTTCTTCCAGCTTTGGTCTCCTTTCTCGTCCAACAGAGACGCGCACGCTAGAGCTTGGCCGTCCTCTCCCTTTCGCCCATCTCCCTGCCTCCGTCACACAATCAATCATCAAAGAGCGCGAGGGAGAGAAGAACCAAACCAAATCTCAACTACCCGCTCTCCACCAGGGAGCGCCGCGCCGGAGGTAAACAAAAAACAACAGCTCATCCACGACGGGCCAATATATAACCCTGAAACGAAACTTATAATTGACGCCGGGCCCACCTCAGGGCAGGAGGACCCACACGGCGTCTCTGCGTCCAAATTCAATTCCACTGCAACAAAACAGGACACCCTGCGGCTTTCGCAAAAAAAAAAACAGGACAGAAGCGGAAAGAGGAGAGGCCCGAGCCTACAAGCCACCGGCACACCCCGCACCAGAACCAGATGAGATGAACAGAGGAGCCAACCAGCCGCGAGTTTAAAAACTTTGCTTCCTTGCTTGCGCCCACAGGAGATTCCCCCGGCTGGGACGGAAATTAACTGATTGGGTTAGATTCCCGATTCTGCGCCGGCGGAGGAGGCCAATGGGAGGGCCGGAGGCGGTCGTCGTGGCGCCGGCGGAGGAGGATGGGCGGATGGAGGGCTGGCTGTACCTGATCCGATCCAACCGGCTCGGCCTGCAGACCTCCCGCAAGAGGTACTTCGTGCTCCACGACTCCGCGCTCCGCTGCTTCAAGGCCGCGCCGGCGCCCTCCACCTCAGGCTCCAACCTCGAGGTACCCGCTGTTTTCTCCGCCCGTCGTCTGGCGTTTTTTCGGGGAATTTTTTTCTGCGACATTTCGATCCTAGGGCGCCTGTGCCGCTAGGAAAATTTTGATTGGATTTTTTTGGCGATTTTGTTTGTTCCCGTGGTGATAATACGCTGAGGATCCTGAACTGGATTCGTCACCAACGCTAGAAATAATAATTCCGCAGGGGAACGAGTTGGTTTCTGTTATTTTAACGGCTGGTAGGTGGGATAAACCATCAATGCTCTGTGCGTGCGTGACGCAGAGGCGCATGATTACTTTTACGCGTGCTTGAGGCCGGTAGTACTAGCGTACTATTGTTCCTCACAATGATCGGATTTTATCTGCGTCCGTAACAGTTACTGCTTATGTACTTGGCCTGCACTAACAGGATACCTATAGTGGCGCACCTAATCCGGTGCCATATCCGGCTATCCGCGATGTTTCTCTTTGTATGGCATGTCGTTGTGATACGGTTACTTCAAAGCGAATAATGTCTTGCCTAGACAGGAAGGATTGTGCAGCTGTACGCAACGGATTAGGAGCAAACCATAATCTCTGTCGCACTATGCAAGAAATACGTTAGCGTTGCTTAGAGTCCAAGAGTTGTTTCCTGGATTTACAAGCTAAGGGTGTGTCTGAGATGGCGGTCCGCGTGAGTAGCCTTCTAGTGTCTGCAGAACGAGAGCTTAGATGAGCAATTGGGCTATGGTGGTTGGCCTGTTTGCCGCATATGCTCAATTGATTGTCAATTTATGAGTCAAAACAGTAGGTAGTTTTTTATGTCACCCAGTCATGCTTAGCAACGAGAGCTTATAAAAGCATGGTATCTGGGGAACATGATAACCAATTTGGACTATCGTGGCTGCCCTGTTTGCCTGGCTTGCCGCATTTGCTCTGTCGATTGTCAATTTTGAGTGAAAACAGTAGGTAGTTTTCTACGGAACCCAGTCATGCTTAAGAATGAAAGCACACTGATCATTGCAGGGAAATTTTAACTTGAATGGCATATTGATCATGCCTAACCTATTCCAAGCTTTGCATTGCATTTGAAAAGTAATCTGAGTACTGATCCTGTCCTATCATTTTTTTGCACAAACTTTGGTTACTCTTACTCCGTTTCTACGTTCTTTTGGAACATAACGCTATGTATGTTTCCTTTTTTGGGATGCAGGATCCTGTTAGAAGTGCAATAATTGACTCTTGTATACGTGTTACAGACAATGGGAGAGAAAGTGTTCATAGAAGTGTAAGCTCATTTATTTTTTTCTCTTACACTTTTACTTACAAATATATATAAACTATACCTTAAACCTTTTCGTCGTCACTTTGTTGACAGGTTTTTTACATATTCACGCTTTACAATGCTTCTAACCACTATGATCAACTGAAGGTAAGCATTGGTGCTAACTGTTATGTCACATGCCTGGCATTGGAGCTAACTTTCTGCTTTGGTTTTTGATACAAAGATTATTTTTATTGACTCATGCTTTTCAGTTGGGTGCTAGAAGCTCAGAAGACGCAGCAAGGTGGATCAGGTGCTTAATGGAATCTGCCCTAAAGGTCGATGTTTTGATTATTTTATTGTTTTCATTGTCATTATGTTTGCAAAAGCATTAAAAATGATTTCTTTACTGAGAGCAGTCTCCAAGAAAAGATGAGCATATTGTTGCTTGTTCACATAGAAGATGGCAGGCTTTCAGGTAATAGCCACAGTAAATTTGTTGATTATTTAGTGTGTGCACTTGCGATGCATGTCTTGGTTTCCTACTTGTTAATGTTTGTAGAATTAGTTCTTTCAATCTTTCTTACTTTAGTGTACCCCCTTTTTCCATTAGCTGTATCTTTCTTTTATCAGAAACTTGTCTTTGTCACTGAAAGTGACACACATAATCTACTACCAGATTTTTTAGCTAGCAACATCGATAAACTGGTATCCTATTATCTATAGCAAGCCACCCTGTTAAGTTAGAAAATTTCATGTTATTGCCTGAAAATAAGCCGTGTGGTAGGTTGGAACTGAATGCCATGGATCTTGTTTTGGATTGCAACATGTTGTTAGTGCTTATACTAGATTTGTTTCCAGAGTTGTAGAGCTAAGGGCAATAATGATATCTCACTATAGCTTATGAGAGAAGGTAATGTATATGCAAGGATGGGTGCTTGAGTTCAGGGTTGCCTAATTATGCATCTTCGAAAATTCTCAAATAACTCATGAAGTCATAATTTATCATGATCATATCTTTATAAAATGTTATAAACGTCAGCACATGCTTTCATGTATTACCTGTATGGTTATACTACATGGATGCTTCGATCTCAGTTTGGCTGCTGGTTTCTACAGTTTTTTGCTCATTGCTCTGTTCTTCCGGCTTTGGGGTAGAAAATTCATTTTATTTAATATTTGTGTTGATTTCTTTTGTAAGAAGATGATATCCAGACCTGTTCTATTGGCTAATTAGCTATTACATCGTTGCAGATTAAGCCGCCGCAGCAGCCGAATGCATTCAAATGGTAAGTATTGTGTTCCTATACTTTGTGATAGACAAGTAATATTAGCTAACCATTTATGGATGGTCTTAATAGAGCGCTAGTATTTAGATTCTTTTTTCATTGATATAATAAATCTCTGAGCGTTTTAGCCCCTGATTTTTCTGTTTGTGTGAAACTTTTACCAGATTGGACAGCATTATCGTCTGCTAATAATGATCCCATGGCATCTGATGTTATTGCACCTTCTGCGTGGACAATATTTGGCTGTACAAACGGTAAGTGAACTGCCTTTCCTTCTCTATTATATGATTAGAATAAGAGTCAGAGTAGCCACCATGTTAGCTCCAAATGTAATCGGTGTATGCAGGTTGAGAGAATAGTACAGAAGTATACAATACACCTTAAGTTAAAAAAACTACCAAATTTGGCCCTTCCAAATTACCATTTTGATCAATGTAACCAGAATTGTCACGATCTGATTGTCTTCTACAACACAGCACAATCTTTATAGTATTTTTAATAGAGATCTCTCTAGAAACAAAGAGAGAAATGCTTATTTCATACTATTGTGCAATGAGTATATAGGCAAACAAAAATTGGAGACGTCTTTCTTCATACATCAAGGTGGGGGTAGATTGAAATTGTTCCGCAGAAGATTACACAGATGTATGAGTCCGGAAAACCAGAACCATAGTACAATTATGAGGGATCTTTCTTAATTTGACTGTGTCATACAGTACACATTTTAACGTTATCAAACTTAGTTATATGATTTTTTAGTGTATGAGGGAAATAATACGATAAATTTAGCTGGCCACACTTTTGCAAGCAATATAGTTATCAATGAAGTTTTGCTAACTTCCGACTTCCTGACATTTAGGATTACGTTTGTTTACTGAGGCAAAGGATGGTGGCTCACGTGGGAAGGTACTTCTTGTTCTCAAAAAATTATTTTGTGGATGAGTTATTCAATTCACAGTGATTTTTCTTGTTTTCTCAGTATTGGGACGATCATCCGGCTATAATGGCAGTTGGTGTTGTTGATGCGAATACTGAGGATATCTTCCAGACTTTAATGTCTCTTGGTCAATCAAGATCCGAGTAAGATATAAGTATTTTCTTTTTCAATTTTGATCTATATTGTTTGGTAGCCTCCTCCAAACCAATGCATAAAACGCTCCGGAGTAGGAAAACTGGACGGAATAAAAGTATTATTACAACAACACCAGCTATGGTACTGCCTTCTAAGCAGAAATATGTCATGTGTGGTTCTTTCTGCTTTGAATTCTTCCTGACTCAAATTTAAACTATGCATGTCATGTCACTAAAAGTATGACATTACTACATGAAAATCTATGTGAACTCGTTTCTTTTTCCACAAATTAACCAGTGAGAGTTTTTGTAGGTGGGACTTCTGTTTGAGGGAAGGACGGGTGGTTGAGCACCTAGATGGCCATTCGGACATAATCCACAAGAAATTAAGAGGGGACTGGTTACCATGGTCTGGTGCTGGCTCTATCTTGTTTTCTGCACGCACGCTTTATCGTTAAGTTATAATATTATATATGATATTTAGTTTTCAGGGGAATGGGAAAGAGAGATCTATTACTTCGACGATATTGGAGGAGAGAAGATGATGGAACTTATGGTACTATTGTGGATAGAAAATCATAAATAATCTGCTTGCCATGATTTCTATCTCACACTTCTCTTCTTTTTTCAGTTATCCTGTACCACTCTGTTTTCCACAACAGATGCAATCCTGAGAAAGGCTACATCCGTGCATGCCTTAAAAGTAATGTATGCTTGATTTTTCAGTTATCTCTGTGAGGAGCAAAACTGATTGTTGTCTTTTGTTTATCATGACTAAGATCTGGTTTTATATAATAGGTGGAGGATATGTAATATCACCAGTTAGTCAAGGAAGACAATCAGTTGTGAAGCATATGCTTGCTATAGACTGGAAATTCTGGAAGTCTTATCTCCTTGCCTCATCTGCAAAATACATCACCATACGTATGCTAGGAAGAGTAGCAGGCATGTTTTTTGATAGATCATTGAGTTGTTGCTTGTTGTACTTGTCAATTTTATTTACCCTCAGTGTTCAGTAAGCTAATTTACATTTGTTTCCAGCCTTACGAGAGTTCTTCCGAGCAAAAAACGGAAATTGTGCTTGTACTGAGTTCTCATCGGGTGAGCTGACAAGGGATATGGGACTGCCACAGGGTGAAAACGAGCGACTAAAAATAGAAATGCAGCCAGCAAATGGGAGCAAAAGGTCTGAGGATACTACAGAAGGATCACTGGGTGGTTCTAACCGGCACTTAAGCTCTGGTTCCCTTGTTCAACTTAATGATGCAACAGATGAGTTCTTTGATATCCCAGATGAATCAGAATATGATCAGAGAGAAGCCATGTGGTCTTCGGATGAGAGCACACATGCCGCAGTGAGTTCCTTACATAGAGCCTTGCATTTGTGTTTGCATGATAGCAGGTTCTTACGCATTTAATTTACTGTGTCAAAGTTTTAACATGACACAATTTTCTCATACTTTAAAAGATAAAGCACTTATAGTCATCAAGAAGCACCCAGTATTGCAATTTAATCACAAAAAATATTAATTTCATGATGTTAGCATAAATCAGGAAACCAGGGTAGAACTCCGAGATCGTTTTTTACATTCATGTGCTTAATATTTGGCATGACATGGCAGGACCAACGGCATACGAAATTATCCAGTGCTGCTGTCTTCGTACGAAAGTTGCATGATCTTGCAGGTTCGTTACGGCTGCTGTATGGTCTACAGTTTCAGTATTTTCATTTATTTTGTGTTCTAATGATTCTCATTTCTTATATTCTAGTCCAAAAGAGAGGATACGTTGATTTACAGGGAGCTGCAGATGTTGATAATGGGCCATGTTACTATGGACATACTCTCCCTAAAGATTCTAGCTGTACAATGCCTTCTAGTTGGTCAATGACAGATCCTACAACATTCTTGATACGGGGAGAATCCTATTTGGTTGATCGTCATAAGGTGGCTAACTACTGTTTTTGTTCTAATTCACTAGGCTAGGGAGGCAATGCAAGTCCTTGATCTGCAGAATATAAGGGATCATATATTTTACAATGGTAGTCATGTTTCACTAATCCGGTCAACATGTTGACAGTCTGGGTTGGTGTGCTTCACTATCCATAATGATGAAAGTATCTGCAATTTTGACAGATAAAAGCAAATAGCACACAAATGCAAATGGTAGGTGCTGACTGGATAAAATCAGATAAGCGTGAGGATGATCTTGCTGGTCGTCCTGGAGGTCTAGTCCAGGTATATTCTACCGAAGCAAGTAATTCCCCTTCAAGCGGAAAAGAACAAAACGTTAACAACCAATTTTCTTGCAGAAATATGCTGCACAGGGAGGCAACAAATTTTTCTTCATTGTAAATATACAGGTGGGATTTTCTTCAGCTTTTTATATGCATGGAGGCTTCATATGTCTTCTTACTTATAACCCTGATCTGTATGCAGGTTCCTGGTTCTACCACGTACAGCTTGGCTTTGTATTATATGATGGATACCCCATTGGAGAAGGTTCCCCTACTTGAAGCATTTGTAAATGGAGATGATACATTTAGAAATTCGAGGTTCAAACTCATTCCTTATATCTCAAAGGTACTTACTTCTCCTACGAGTCCTTTTCCGTGTTAAACAGACAGATGCCATGGTTTATGATTGGAAATTCTGAATGTGTCAATTCAGGGATCTTGGATTGTGAAGCAGAGTGTGGGCAAGAAAGCTTGTTTGATTGGTCAAGCACTAGAAATCAATTATTTCCGTGGAAGCAACTATATCGAGGTACGTCCTATGCATGCCACTCGAAATCAGCTTCTGTGGATCATTGATAAATGAGCACTGGCATATTTTGCATATTTACTTTGTTCAGGATTCAGGAAGTTGTCTGTGTCGGGTTATGTTCTCCTTGAATCGCGCAGTCGCTAGTCATAATTGCTTCAATCTCAGCCAGTATATTTTTTTATTTTACTTGTTTGATTTTATTTCAAGATTTCTCCATGGAGCAATATATGACTGAACTATTATGAAGCCAACTGTTGGTTTATCACAATTTGTAATAACCATAACATGTATTCTAGCGGTCTTTTGCGATCATAACCTGTTAACATTTTGTTTGTGAAATATCGAATATTTGTTTACCGACAGTACAATTGCAATATTAAGCTCTGAACAACTTGAAATGCAACCTTTTCAGCTTGGAGTTGATATAGGGTCATCAACAGTGGCACGAGGTGTAGTGAGCCTTGTGCTTGGGTACTTGAACAACCTGGTGATTGAAATGGCCTTCTTGGTACAGGTAATTGTTGTAGCATCCCTTGCCAATTTCATCGATTCTTCCCTGGTCTACTCACAAGAATTGGGAATTGACCTGATCCTAAGCATTCTTTCTCCCTTGCCTCATGCAGGGCAACACGCAAGAAGAGCTCCCCGAGTTCCTTTTAGGCACCTGCCGATTGAATTATCTCGACGCCTCCAAAGCCATATCGCTAGACGAATGCTGATCATCTAAAAGATGGGTCGTCGGCTTGACCCCAATTCTTTTTCGAAGCCTGAGTACAGCACACAAAACTAAAAGGCTCTAGTCATTCCTTCTGCCTGCCAGGCACACATTCATTGCCTCCCAAAGAAGTTGGGCCTGGATTTGCCGCAGCAATTGCATTGTACATTCATTCACTTCATTCGTTTCTCCTTTGCTGAGAGAGATAGTATTGCGTTGTAATGATGGTTGCAGTCTACTACGGAGTACAAAACCATACTCTGGCCGACAGCTCGTCATCAAGTAAAGATCCAGGCGAAAGAAAAGTGTATTCTAACCATGACCCCGTGTCGTTCATTGTGAGTCTAATCTGGGATCAGAGATCATCAGATCCAACACCATTAGAAACCCATTACTGGACGTTGACCCATTACCTGGCTGAGAGTGATGGCATCTCCCATGATACTATCCGATGAAATGAAAAAAAAAAACTATCCGATGACCAGGTGCTCCCTCGAGACAGAATCGAAAGGGACTCGACACCAAGCCCAACACCGACGACAGTGATTATCTTGGGGAACACCCTACCATGATCAGTTTTTTTCGGAATGGTGTCATGGTCAGTCGATCACTCGCTCACGCTTCGCTTTTGTTATCACTTAAGACGGAAGGAACAAGCAGGAGTAGTGGAGTTGGCGTTTCTTGGGTGAAGAAAGGACAGCAGTGGGGGAGAGAAAACGATGGTGTCATCGTCGCTGCCAGTTCTCCGCAGCCACATCCTGAATTCTTGATCATGGAGCAGCATCACTGTGCCTCCCTAATCGTGTATAGGCCAAACGCTGCAGCTGCAGCTGTAGCAGTCGACGAGCCTGCACTTTTGGAGCAGAGGATGTCGTGCTCCGTCGCTTGCTTGCTTGCTTGCTGGTAGTACTAGTAATTCTGTGTCGCCGGAAGAGAGGGAGATTAAAGTAGACGCAAGTGCACGTAACTACGTAAGTAAGCGTTGTTAGACAGGATTCTTAATGCCATTGACCTGGGCAGATCCCTATGGCGCATGGCGCGTCGCCGGCGATCAGGTCGGTCCGGTCGGCCGCGCGAGGCACGGCTCCGTGCTGGCGGTCAGCGAGTCACGTGCGGGCGGCGCGATCGAGCGCAAGCGATGCGAGAGGCTGTGTTCTACGCCTGCCTCTGGATCTGTTTGCCGTTGCACCGCCGCATTTGCTTGTCGCTGGAATGGATCATCTGCTCTGCGCCGCCGACTCGTAAATCTGAACCTTTGACGACTTTCACACAATATATGCATCTAGCGATGTAATGAGGCTCTCAGAACATGAATGAACCAAACTCCCCGGAGGCCATATTGCACGAAAGTAGATATATAGATGCCTTCAGGTTTTTCTTCACACAACGAGTGTTGTCTTTATACAGATCCCAGTCCGAGAATTTTGCCTGTACGTTTTCTAACATCATGCATTTACTGTAGAGCGGCGTACGTGAATGTAGTACGATGCTGTGTTTATACAACTTGAAGAGTGGCATGGTTGTGGGCAAACCTGAAATTGAGATGCCAGTTCCGAGAGTGATGTTCCCTAGATTTTTGCTCAGAAACTACGCTACTCGATGGTCTGCATGACATCACCGTTATTGAACACATCTTATTGCACATCGAAGGCAATGCTTTGGATTAATTGGCCCATTGAACAACACGAAGCTGTTCGGTCAAGGTTACAGATCCCAAGATCCTCTTCTTAAGGAAACTCTGTCGCGTGTTTCTTTATTTATATTACTGTGCTAACCAAAGCAAAAAGATGATCCCAAGATCCTCTTCTAGTCCAGTTGACGGAACTGCCCGGAGACCAAAGACAAAGAAGATGTGTAATCACACCATAATTCCGTGGGAGAAAAATTGAACAACAGCATTGTACTCCCTTCTGTCTACAAAAAGGAGGATGGTACATATTTCGTCAGGTTTTCTGAAGTGCGGCCGTTAGCCCTTGAACTACAACATCTATACTACATTTATACTGGGGGGTCGTATCTTATGAATCCACCTCCTCCTGTGCATCCCTGCATCCGTTAATATTCAACCATCCGATGTACATCGTGCGCCCCTACTTGTTCCGATGGAATTTTGCAAGGAAACGTCCGCTCCTAGGCAGTTGATTTGCAAAGTAACCCCTGAATAGCCTCCCAATCCCTTTGTGTTATCCCAAACAACACGCGGCCGGGTCCCAACGGCGGCAGCGACGAGCTCAGCAATTCCCAACCAGCTCGCCGTCGCCGGGCAACGAGATGCTATTCGACGCGATCTGTGGGTAGGCCGCCTCCCAGCACGTCGTCCTTCTCGCTGGTCCTGACGCTGACGCCGGCCGCACCGTCGGCTTACACATTCGTCCTACGGATGCCCATTCTGACCCACTCCTCCCGACGTCAGTCTGCTGCAGACTCGTGTGGCTGCAACCCCCTTCTATAGCAAGTCCGTCCCAGGAAATTAGCCACCCAGAGCTCTGAATAAGGTATAATTTGATAATATATTATAATATTCCAACGGTCCAAAGAGACCCTGTGTTTTTTGTTTGTTTTGAAAACGATGCAGAAGGACCCAGAGTCTGCATAAGACTAGTCACAATGGGGAGTAACATATGAGTAACATCAGTGCCACATAGGCAAAAAATCTGATGTGGCGGGTAATTAATGAGGAGAGAGATGGTTGTGGTAACTAGCTATGTTACCATAACATCACACATTTCAAGGCAAGATGAGTGTATAACCTATTAAATATGACACTACACACATGTTACTCCCCACTATGGAGGTGGTAACTTAGAGTAGTAACATATGCATGTTACTACTCTAAGTTACTCCCCATTGTGACTAGTCTAAGATCGACGGAGTACTTACATTTGCAAAAAAGGGGACCACTTACAAAAACGGACCTCGAAGGAATCAGAAAATACAACATTCCCTCTCGCCAGGCAAGCGCACCATCACTTCCATGCACGTGAAAAGGAAGTGGCTCAACTAGCATGATGTCAATAACTTCAACGGAATCCTAGAGCCGTCGAAGGCGGAGTCGCCAAAAGGCCTTGCCATCATCAGCTTGGGTGGGGTGCCCGTGAACCTCTCCCCAAAGCCAGCCTAGTGTTCGAGTGAGAGGTCCACAGACTCAAGAGGCAGCCCCGGCTGTGGCTCGAACTTAAGTTTTCAACCCACAACCCCTATTGGACCACGTACTTCCGTGAGGAGCGAGACGCGGCCCTCAACCGTTTCACAGGCGTCAATCTACCGCCAACCAAGAATGTCGAGGAGCTGACGAGGTTCTGATCGAAGCCCGGCCACGCCATTCGAGGTGTGCATGAGGCTGCCCTGGCATAAAATGCACGGTGCAGCAGCTACCCTTGACGCGCCTGAACCCACTACTGAGGAGGCGTCGCCGCCGCGTTGGGTTAGGCGTCGTAGGATTTAGATTAATGAATACGTTCTAGCCTCCAGTTGTTTAGTTAAATTTACTTTAAATTTCATAGTATTTTGTATCAAATTTCAATCAAAATCTTGTGTTCATTCGAAATGGGTGCATGTTTGCCAAACTTTTTAGGGTCTTTTTGGATTGAAGGAATCTCATGGAGTTTTTGGATGATTCCAATCTATAGGAATTTTCCTATGAAATGTCTTTCGATCGTAGGGTTAAGCCCATCAAATTTCTAAGGAATACACCCCTGCTTCATAGGAATCTCGACATGATCTCAAGCCTTTATTGTTTTTCCTTTACAAAGTCTAATGTATTCACACACACTCTATCTCTGTCTACTCTCTTGATACGTCTCCAACGTATCCATAATTTCTGCTGTTCCATGCTTATATTATACCATTTGCTACATGTTTTATATACACGTCGTATCACTTTTATGCATTTTCTGGGACTAACCTATTAACAAGATGCCACAGTGCCAGTTCCCTGTTTTCTGCTGTTTTTGGTTTCAGAAAGTTACTTCTGGAAATATTCTCGGAATTGCACGAAACAAAAGGCCAGGTCCCTATTTTTCCAGCACGTACACGGAGTCCGAAGGAGAGACGAAGATGTGCCACGAGGTGGCCAAACCACCCCCAGGCGCGGCAGTGGGCCCTGCCGCGCCGCCATGTGGTTTGGGCCCCTCGGGGGTCCGCCGACATCGCCCCTTCGCCTATTTATTCCCCGAGACGCGAAAACCCTAAAACACCGAGCCTTTCATCCAGAACATATTCGCTGCCGCCGCCGTCGTCAACCCTAACTCGGGGGTTCCTGAAGCTCTTCCCGACACCCTGCCGGAGAGGGGAATCATCACCGGAGGGCTCTACATCGCCATGCCCGCCTCCGGAGTGATGCGTGAGTAGTTCATCCTTGGACTATGGGTCCATAGCAGTAGCTAGATGGTTGTCTTCTCCACTTGTGCCATCATGTTTAGATCTTGTGAGCTGCCTATCATGATCAAGATCATCTTATTGTAATGCTACATGTTGTGTTTGCTGGGATCTGACTTATATTGATACCTATGTGGAGCTGAATATTATATTATCATGTCTATGTCATTTGTGATCTTGCATGCTCTCCGTTACTTGTTGAAGCCTTGGCCACGTGAATACTTGTAACTCCAAGAGGGGGTATTTATGCATGATAGTTGGGTTCAAGCTCTATTTAACCTGGGATAGTGACAGCAAGTTCTAAGGTTGTAGATGTATTGTTGCCACTAGGGGTAAAACAGCAATGCTTTATTCAAGGATGAATGTATTGTTTACATTACGCACATTACTTAATGCAATTGTCTGTTGCTTGCAACTTAATACTGGAAGGGGTACGGATGTTAACCGGAAAGTGGACTATTTAGGCATAGATGCATGCTGGATAGCGGTCTATGTACTTTGTCGTAATGCCCAAATGAATCTCATAGTAGACACCACAGCTCACACATGCATGTTATATGCACTTATCAATTGTCAATTGCCCAGCTGTAATTTGTTTAACCAGCATGTTAGTTATCTTATTGGAGAGACACCACTTGTGAACTGTGGACCCCGGTCCATTCTTTTACATCTGAAATACAATCTACTGCAATCATTGTTCTCTACTGTTTTATGCAAACAAACATCATCTTCCATTCGATACGTTTAACCCTTTGTTTTCAGCAAGCCGGTGAGATTGACAACCTCACTGTTAAGTTGGGGCAAAGTAGTTTGATTGTGCTGTGCAGGTTCCACGTTGGCACCGGAATCCCTGGTGTTGCGCCGCACTACACTCCTCCACCAACACCTTCGAAGCAAACCTCGTTTTCCTGCTGGTCCGATTAAACCTTGGTTTCATACTGAGGGAAAACTTACTGCTGCACTCATCATACCTTCCTCTTGGGGTTCCCAACTGACGTGTGACGTACAAACAATTGTTTCTGACACTATTAACTTAGAGCCACCATCTCTCTCCTCATTCTTGCAAAATTCTTTTGTTTCATGTGCACCATCCAAAGACATTGTTTAAAAATTTCTGTGTTTTAAAATCCTGTAATGGAGTATGACATTTGAAACCTTTGTTTTTTTTTCTATTCCTACGTTTGAAAAATCCCACAATCCAAATAGGACCTTATTTTGTTTGGGGACCTTATTTCCCGTAAATAAAATGCGTAAATTAAAAATCAGGTCATGGCTACGCTCTCGTGACGTCACGTATGTTGTTGTCTCTCCGTTCCTCCAGTTCGTCGCGACTCGCACAGCGGGAGACATCCAAGGATCCAATCCGCGCACAGTGCACAGTGAGCCGAACGCACGCGAAGCAACAAAAATCAGAGAACCAACAAGGAAAAAACAGTTGCGTGTCCGGATGTCGTCGGTATCTCGCAATGGCCTACAGGAGCGACCGACCGGCTGTCAGTCGTGTGTGCGGTGCTTGTGTCTCACGGTATTGATGCAAATACAACGGACTTTTCTACCAGGCCAGCCACCTTGCGTCTCACGTCTCCGTCAATGGTTTGATACTTTGATGGGAAATGATTGTTTGGATTATACGAGCAGTTGCTCGCTTCTTTTCACTCGGAGAAGATATGTCACTCATTAGTCCGTATTAAAAACTGGCTACGCGCTATCTGGCTCTTGCATTTCCAGAAAAAACACATAAAGCCTCTCTTTTTTCCTTAATACCCCTTCCTTGGGGTACGGTACCATATAAAATTCACTAGGGACTCTTTCCTCTCTTTTTGTTGGCAACCCCTGTCAATGTATGTTTGATTTGGGAGGCTACCAATTCTGGAATTTCTTCTCGAGACATCTCGTCAGTCAACTTCTCTTCGGGATGGGTCGTTGGTCTTTGTGGAGATAATGTGTCAGCCCGCAATGGGCGAAAGCCTGACAGAGCAATGCCGCGTGGCTTGACAGGTAGACTATCAGTACAGCAAGCCTGACACTCATATTATAAATATAGCCCGTAAGAGCATCTCCACCGGGGGCCTCTAAATCGTTGTCCGGCACCCCCCAATTGAGCCTCTTTGGGTGGTGCCGGACAGGTGTCCGGGCAACATTTAGAGGCCGCCCACAGTGGCACACCCCAAAGGCCCACCCCCCAATCGCGAGCAAATTGTCGAACACCTCGGGGGCATTCAAAATAGATTGCATAAAAATTTAAAAAGTTCAAATTTCATTCATTTATCTTATATTTTACAAAGAGTTTGAATGGAATTAGATCTTGGGCGGCCTAGGCGCCCTACCCTAAACCCTAGCCCCTAGTCGCTGAAGTCGTCCAGCCACGCCTCGTCGCTGTCGTCGTCGTCGATCACGACATAGGCAGACGAGGAGCCAGATCCGCCACGGCTTGTGGACGCGCTGATACATCCATTTTGCATCACTATTTTATATCATAATTTACTGTTATTCATTGATATATTTCATATTTAGAGATGATACTTATGTTATTTTACCTATTTTGCATGTTTGATAATTATTGGAGAATTAACCACCGGAGTCAGAATTCTGCTGGAAAAAGGACCGTCAAGACACCATATTTCTGAAGATCAACAATTCACAGAAAATATCACGAACTTCCTATTTTGTCAGATGGCGAGGCTAGCCAAAAGGGGAGGCCAAGGTGGGCCACCATGGGCCCACACCATGCCATGGTGCGGCCCACCATGTTGGCGCGCCGCCACGTGGTGTGGCTGCCCTGGCCCACCTCAGCCGGTGCCCTTTCGCGTACTTCATCCACAGGAAACCCTAAGACGAGAGGGAGCATCGAGGAAATATTCCGCCACCTCCACGAGGCGGAAAACACCAGAGAGAGAAAAGCTCTCCGGCAGGGAGAAATCTGCCGGGGAAATCGTCGCCATCGTCACCGTCATCGAGCTGAACTTCATCGGGATCATCATCATCATCTCCACCGCCAGCACCATCATCTCCGCCGCTCCACTCCGTTCCGCTGTAACATCTAGGGTTGAATCTTGTCTAGTTCATAGGGGAAGCTTTCCCGGTGTTAATTACTCCTTGTGGTTGATGCTATTGAGTGAAACCGTTGAATTAAGGTTTATGTCCAGATTGTTATTCGTCATTATATCACCTCTGATCATGTTCCATATGATGTCTTGTGAGTAGTTCGTTTAGTTCTTGAGGACATGGGAGAAGTCTTGATGTTAGTAGTGAACTATGTTGAGTAATATTTAATAGTTTGATATTTAAGTTGGGGTGCTATTTTTCTAGTGGTGTCATGTGAACGTCGACTACATGATACTTCACCTTTATGGGTCTAGGGGAATGCATTGTGTATTCGAATATTAATTGTGGGGTTGCCGGAGTGACAGAAACCTGAACCCCCGTTGGTATATCGATGCATGAGGGATAGCAGGATCTCAAAGTTTAAGGGTGTGGTTAGATTTATCTTAATTATTTTCTTGTATTTGCGGATGCTTGCAAGGGGTATAATCACAAGTATGTATTAGTCCTAGGAAGGGCGGTGCATTAGCATAGGTTCACCCACACAACACTTTTCAAAACAATGAAGATTAATCAACTATATGAAGCGAAAGCACTTGACGAAATTCCCGTGTGTTCTCAAGAACATTTGGTCATCATAAGTAAACCCACCGGCTTGTCCTTTGCTGTAGAAAGGATTGGGCCACTCGCTGCAGTTATTATTACTGTCTTTTATTTACTTGTACTTTATTTATCTGCTATATCAAAAACCACTAAAAACTTGTCTGCTAGTATTTACAGTGAATTCCTAATCAAAACTGCTTGTCAACACCTTCTGCTCCTCGTTGGGTTCGACACTCTTATTTATCGAAAGTACTACGATACACCCCCTATACTTGTGGGTCATCAAGACTATTTTCTGGCGCCGTTGCCGGGGAGTGAAGCGCTATTGGTAAGTGGAATTGGTAAGGAAAACTCTTACTGTACGTGCTGTTTTTATTTCTGTCTGCTACTATATTTTATCATGGAGAGATCTTCTCTTGAATTCCTATTTGGAAAAATCACTACCACTGCTGAGATAGTTGAGGAGGCGCCATCTGTGCAAGTAATACCATTCAAAATACCTATGAAAATTGTTGAACGTGTTACGAATAACCGTTATGAAGGGGATGGAACTGTCCATCCTGGTGATCATTTATTATTTTTACATGAATTATGCGAGTTATTCAAGTGTGCAGGTATTTCAATGGAAGAAGTTAAGAAGAAACTATTCTCTATATCGATGGCTGGTAGAGCTGCACAATGGTATAAACTGCTAAGAATGGGCGTTCTCTTGGTTGGGAGGAAATTGTGCCTCTCTTTTATTCTAAATTTTATCCTCCAAGTGAGATTCACAAAGACCGGAACCTCATATATAATTATGCCCCATTCATGATCTTCCTGGTAATGTCGTTGTTGATAATTTCTATGCAAGGTTGTCCTTTCAGGATAAAACTTTATTGGATACTGCTTGTTCTGGATCATTCACTCGTAATAAAGAAGAGTTTAAATGGGACCTTCTTGATCGGATTCAGGAGAACACTGAAGGATGGGAGAACGACAAAGGTAGAGAGTCAGGTATAAAATATGATTTCGAATGCATTAAAACTTTCATGAATACTGATGATTTTCGAAACGTTAGTATTGTTTATGGCCTTGACTCTCAAGTTGTTGCAAATTACTATAAAGTTTTTGCCTCTTATTTCGGTATGCCTAAGGAGGGTTTTAAGAAATATCATGAACCTTATAAAGATAAACTTGTTTCTCTGATGACTAGAACTATTGAAGTTAACAATGTTGATCACATTATTCCTGAGCCTTATATTGAAAAAGTTCCTTTTCCTGCTAAAATAAAGGAACACTCATTATAGCTAGTGTTGTTAACAAAAGTACAAGAAAAGCTATAGAACCTGATGAACAAATAACTGTTGAACCTGCTAGCAATAATAAAGGACCTTGTCACCGAAAATATAGAAGATGGGCATATTATCTTTTGTGAAGATGCTTCTAACATTGTTTCACATCCTAAAAGCTCTAGGAAAACTAGTGTTCATGTGCTCTCTGTTAGGATAGGTGATCATTGCTATTATGGTTTATGTGATATTGGTGCAAGTTCAAGTGCTATTCCTTATGAGCTTTACAGGGAAATCATGCATGAAATTGGTTCTTGTGAACTTGAAGAAATTGATGTGGTTATTCAGCTTGCTAATAGAGAAACTATCTCTCCAATTGGTATTGTTAGAGATGTGGAAGTTTTATGTGGTAAGACTAAATATCCTGCTGATTTTCTAGTACTTGGTTCAGCTGCTAGTAAAACTTGTCCTATCATTTTTGGTAGACCTTTTCTGAATACTTGTGGTGCTGTCATAGATTGTAAGAAAGAGAAAATCTTTACTAAATTTGCTGGTGAATCTTATGAGTTTAATTTCTCTAAATTTGCCAAAGCTCCTTATGAAACGAATTGCCTAATGAAGATTTTAAAGTTGCTCAGCTTGCCTCTATTGCTCTTGCTCCTAACAATGCTTTGCAGCAACACATGGAGGACCACGAAAGTGAGGTCTTTATGGAAGAAAGGAATGAGCTTGACGAAATATTTCTTCGTCAACCAATACTTAAACACAACTTATGTGGAAGATTTGGGTACCACACCACCACCCAAGGAGGATCCTGTTTTCGATTTAAAACCTTTACCTGATAATCTTAAATATGCTCATATTGATGATAAAAAACATATCTGTTATTATTAGTTCTAAACTTTCAGGTAGAGAGGAAAAAGATTTTGGAAGTGTTGAAGAAACACCGTGGAGCTATTGGCTACACTCTTGATGATTTAAAAGGGATTTCCCCTGCTATTTGTCAACATGCTATTAATATGGAACCTGATGCAAAGCCAGTTGTTGAACATCAACGTCGTTTAATACCCAAGATGAAGGAAGTGGTAAGAAATGAGGTATTGAAACTTCTTGAAGCTGGTATTATTTATCCTATTGCTGATAGTAGATGGGTAAGTCTGTGCATGTGTTCCTAAGAAAGGAGGAATTACTGTTGTGCCAAATGAAAATGATGAACTTATTCCTCAAAGAGTAGTAGTTGGTTATAGAATGTGCATTGATTTTAGAAAGGTTAACAAAGTTACTAAGAAAGATCATTATCCTTTACCTTTTATTGATCAAATGTTAGAGAGATTGTCTAAGAAAACTCTTTTGTTTCCTTGATGGTTATTCTGGGTTTTCTCAAATTGCTGTGAGAAAGCAAGATCAAGAGAAAACCACTTTTACTTGTCCTTATGGAACTTATGCTTATAGACGTATGCCTTTTGGTTTGTGTAATGCTCCTGCTACTTTTCAAAGATGCATGTCTGCTATTTTTCATGGTTTTTGTGAGGAAATTGTGGAAGTCTTCATGGACGATTTCTCCGTCTATGGAACTTCTTTTGATAATTGCTTGCACAATCTTGATAAAGTTTTGCAGAGATGTGAGGAAACTAATCTTGTTCTTAATTGGGAGAAATGCCACTTTATGGTCAATGAAGGAATTGTTCTTGGACATAAAATTTCTGAAAGAGGCATTGAAGTTGATCGAGCTAAAGTTGAGGCAATCGAGAAAATGCCTTGCCCCAAGATGTCAAAGGTATTCGTAGTATTCTTGGTCATGCTGGTTTCTATAGAAGGTTTATTAAAGATTTCTCTAAAATTTCAAAGCCTCTTACTAATCTTCTCCAAAAAGATGTACCTTTTGTTTTTGATGATGATTGTAAGGAAGCTTTTGAAACTCTGAAGAAAGCTTTAATTACTGCTCCTGTTGTTCAACCACCTGATTGGACCTTACCTTTTGAAATTATGTGTGATGCTAGTGATTTTGCTGTTGGTGCTGTTCTTGGACAGCGATAGATAAGAAGTTGAATGTTATTCATTATGCTAGTAAGACTCTTGATTCTGCTCAAAAGAATTATGCACTACTGAAAAAGAATTCCTAGCTGTAGTTTTTGCTTGTGACAAATTTAGACCTTATATTGTTGATTCGAAAGTCATTATTCATACTGATCATGCTGCTATTAGGTACCTTATGGAAAAGAAAGATGCTAAGCCTAGGCTTATTAGATGGGTGCTTCTTTTGCAAGAGTTTGATTTGCATATTGTAGATAGGAAAGGTGCTGAAAATCCTGTTGCTGATAATTTGTCTAGATTGGAAAACATTGCTTATGATCCTATTCCTGTTAATGATAGTTTTCCAAATGAACAGTTGGCTGCAATAAGGGTAAGTTCGCGAGATAGTCCTTGGTATGCTGATTATGCTAACTTTATTGTTTCCAAGTACTTGCCTCCAACCTTTTCAGCTCAGCAAAGAAGGAAATTCTTTTATGACTTGAGGCATTATTTTTGGGATGACCCACACTTATATAAAGAAGGAGTGGATGGTATTATGCGAAGATGTGTTCCTGAATATGAACAACAAGAGATATTGAGGAAATGTCATGGTAGTGCTTATGGAGGACATCATGCTGGAGATAGAACCGCACAAAAGTTCTACAATCAGGTTTTTATTGGCCTACTCTCTTTAAAGATGCAAGAAAGTTTATTTTATCTTGTGATGAATGTCAAAGAGTTGGTAATATCTCTAGACGCAATGAAATGCCTATGAGTTATTCTCTTGTTATTGAACCATTTGACTGTTGGGGATTCGACTTTATGGGTCCTTTTCCTCCTTCAGAAGGTAATACTCATATACTTGTTGCTGTTGATTATGTTACTAAATGGGTAGAAGCTATACCTACAAAAAGTGCTGATGGTGAGACCTCTTTAAAAATGCTTCAAGATGTTATTTTTCCTAGGTTTGGTGTGCCTAGATATCTTATGACTGATGGAGGTTCTCATTTTATTCATGGTGGTTTTAGAAAGACCCTTGCTAAATATGGTGTTAATCATAGAATTGCTTCAGCTTATCATCCCCAAACTAGTGGGCAAGTAGAATTATCAAATAGAGAATTAAATCTATCTTGCAAAAGACTGTTAATAAATCTAGAAAAAATTGGGCTAGTAAGTTAAATGATGCTTTATGGGCTTATAGAACTGCTTATAAAAACCCTATGGGTATGTCTCCTTATAAAATGGTTTATGGTAAAGCTTGTCACTTGCCTTTAGAATTAGAACACAAAGCTTATTGGGCAGTGAGAGAACTTAATAGAGATTTTAAACTTGCTGGTGAAAAAGATTGCTTACTTAAGTTCTTTAGATGAATGGAGAAGTGAGGCTTATGAAAATGCTAGACTTTTTAAAGAGAAAGTTAAGAAATGGCATGATAGGAGAATTCTTAAAAGAGTTTAATGTTGGTGAGAAAGTTCTATTGTATAGGTCTCGTCTCAGATTTTTTGCAGGAAAATTACTCTCAAAATGGGAAGGACCTTTTATTGTGGAGGTGTATCGTTCAGGTGCAATAAAGATTGCCTCACTCAAAGATAACACTACACAAGTGGTGAATGGGCAAAGACTCAAACATTATATTTCTGGAGATTCTTATAATGAAGATGTTGATATTATTCAAGTGGTGACTCCGGAAGTTTTAATTGAAAAGCAAATTCAGGGACTGCAGAGTATGTTTTCAAATAGGTAACAGTTTCGGTAAGAAAAAGTTCGTGTTTAACTTCCAAGAGTTATTTTCGTGTTTTTATTAAATATGGAAAATTAAGAGACCAAACCGGGTAGGAAACGGTGCCCGAGGGCACCACACCACGTGGTGGCGCGGACCCACCCTTGGCCGCGCCACCACATGGTGTGGGCGCCTCGGAGCTCGTCTCCGACCAGGTTTCTTCCAGTACCTTACTTTTGTTGTAAAACTTTTTGCTATATAATCCCCCGGATCCCCCGAGGTTCGTATATCGCCTTTTCGTCGTGTTTTCGTTTCGATCTGTTTCTGCCAGATTTCATCCCAAGATTTAGAGCCGCCATGTCTTCGCTTGAGCCTCCCAAGGACAGTTTCTTCACAAACGTCGTCAACCCGTACATGAGTGAGCTGAAGATGCACCCCCAGGAGTCGCTGCTCAAAGATGGGAAGCTACAAGTAGAAGACGTTCGAGGCCCTAAGGAGAAGGAAGCCTGGAAGATAGGATGGAGAAGTTGGAGCAAGAAGTCTTTACATACAAGAAGATGGCGGAGCGTGAAGTGGACATCCTTCACAGGATGGTGTCTGGACTTGTTGCTGAACACAAGAAGGAGACCGCAAAACTATGGGAGGACATTTTCTCACTCCATGAGACCACTAACACACTACAAGCGCAACTCTACGACGTTCAGAATCAAAATTGTGAGTATGAAACCAGGTTTAAACGCATAAGCTCTGCTGCCAGTTTCAGGATACCCGAGACCAAGTCATCATTTGTTGATGGACAGCCTCTGCCTTGGAAGTTTGATGATGAGGATTCACCACCACCGCCGAAGGAGTAATTCATCATTGGTATTGGCATCCCCTTGGCTTGTTCCAAGCTTGGGGGAGTGCCGCGGTATCACACCATTATCTTTACCTTTTATCTTTCACTAGAGCCATATCATGAGTAGGGAAGTTATCTTATATGATGGTTTGCAGTGTGGAAGTATCTCTCTTTTAGTTGGTTATCTATGTATCCCTTGGTGTGAGTTGCCGTTATGGAATATTAATGAGAAGTTCATCGTTTACTTTCTGCATACTTTATTTTAGTTTGCAAATTCTGTCATATGGATCATTAGTATTGGTATCACTTTGGGAGCATCAAGTAAATCTTTTTGGTTTTGACAAACTTAGCATTGGTCAGTAGCAACAATACTTTGAGGCTTAATAGGGAGAGGGAAGTGCATGTAGATATATTATTCCCCTCTGTCTCAAGCAAGCTTTTGAGTTGTTGTGATTCAACCATCTATATGTTGATATTTTCAATCATGTCTTTTATGTTTCCTTGTTTAGCACAGAGCTTTTTATCTGAATGAATATAACTTTGAAGGTTATCAATTGTCGGAGTATCGGCATTGGAGACAGGAGATGGGGGTCCTCTAGCCGAGGGTGAATCGCAGGGAAGAAGGTGGACGTCGTCAAGGTTGGGATCGAACACGGCGGTTTACCCAGCTTCAGGCTCCATGGCGGTGGCGGAGCCCTACGTGCTGCTATAACTCACTATAAGGCGGATCGCCGTGTTACAGGTTACAATGAGTAGATTGGACGTCGGATGAGTTGCCCTAAAGGCTTCCCTGGTCCGGCTTATATAGGCGGCTGGACCTAGGGTTACAGGAATATTGTGTGTCCGGCAAGTATTAGGAGTCCTAAACCTATCCGCCAAGTCTACCGCCTTCCGTCTTGGACTTGTCGGCGTCGTGGGCTTCGGCCTTGGGCTTCTCCTTGCCGGCATCTTGCTTCCTTAGTCGTCAGCTATCTGGGCCGCCCGGTAGGCCAAAGGCCTTGCCACCACTGCGGGCCACCCTGGACTAGCCGGATTACACCATGTTGGTTGTACCCCTTTGTGATACGACCCCAATATTAGCCCCCTGGAGGGTCCAAGTTCTCATGTTGCTGGCTTGTCTTCATCCTGCAAATATTGCCGGTTTCTGAAGAGCATGGATCCTTCTGAAGTTGAATCAGGCGGCGATCCGACAAGAAGTAGCCGGACATCGCCGCCAACATGGGTAAGACGGCTCTGACCTCCTGTCAGGAATCTTTCCCCTGTGCTGTCAAGTTGATTGGACTGGTCAAGGTCTCCGTGACGTCACTGGGTCCACGACAGTTTGAAAACCAGTGCACCCCCGATGATGACCAACCAACTACGCGCGAGAATCGAGGCGCCGGCGCCGCTCGTCGTCGTTCCGCCCACAGATGGCGGACACGTGTCCCACGTTGTGGCCTGCACAACGCGTGCACGAATCTCGGAGCGATTTGGGGTAGTTAACACAGCGATTTCCCTGGGACGAATTTCCTGTGCCATTTCCCCCCTTGCGCTTCGACTTCACTCGATCCTTCACGCCACGCTCCCGCAACCACTCCGGCGACCTTGTGCTCCGGTGAACCGCGCCTCTCCACTCCTCTGAGCGATGGATTCCGGCGGGCGTTCTTCTTCGGCTGCGGCGGGTGCGCATTCGGCTGCGGGATCTGAAACTCCTACGGCGGCGACGACGGCGGCCCTCGACGTCGTCCCCTTGGCTTCCATGCCTCCCGCAACAGGTGTGGGTGGCGCTGAGCCTTCTTCCTCAACTCCGGTGCCCCCCATCGACCCTTCCACGGCCTTCCCCGATCCCTCAATGCGGGCAGAGGAGGCAGACGCGGCGGCGGACGCAGAGGACCTCGGCGACGAGCTCGCCGGAGAAGAAGATATGGCGGATCTTGGGTCTCGGTATTGGCTTCCGTCTTGCATGACAGAGGCCTATGCCCAGTAGTTGTCGGATGCCGGATTCCTCCCCCCCAAGACGGAGAGTTTCTGGCGGATTCCCGGCAACGAGACCATCCCCGAGCCCCAGGATGACGAGAGGGTCGTCTTGGCGTCACACCTCCTCCGCGGTATGGGCTTGCCTCCTTCCGCCTTCTTTTCAGCTATACTTAGGCATTATGGGCTGCAACAGCATAACATTGCGCCCAATAGTATTTTAGTATTAGCCGGCTTCCAGGCCCTCTGCGAAGGGTACTTAGGCATAGTTCCAACCGTGGAGTTGTCTAAGTATTGCTTCATATGCCGCCGGCAAACTATTGCCGACGGTCAGCTTGCGACCTGCGGCAGTGTCACGTTCAACTGCCGCAGAGGTAGCTGGTACCCAAAGATCCCGGTCATTGACTCGGTGAAGAATTGGACCAGTACCTTCTTTTATTGTAAGGATATCACAGCACCTGGCCAGACGGTGGGGATTCCTCCTTTTGAGAATAGTCCGCCAACGTACGCGGACCATTGGACCGAGAAGGCGGCCACTAACTTGCCGGAGGAACATCGCCGCGCCTTTAGGCGGATGGAGTTCCTCGCGAAGACAATGGCGCCCCCACGTCTTGACGGAGCCGACACCGTCGTGCGTTGGCAGTCGAGGAAGATTATGCCACTTCAGCACCGGCCGCTGAAGATGTGCGAGTACCAGCCGAATGCAGCCGACAGCGCCACTCTTGACGAGGACGTGCTGCTCATTCGGCTGAGGGCCCTCATTGTGCCTTCCAAGATTAAGGCGGCCGAAGGCGTCCCCATGTTTACTTTCGACAACCCTGCTCCACCGGTAAGATGTTTACTTTTTTCATTTGCCCATGCGCCAGCTTCTTCGCATTAACACCTAATTGTTTCCACAGCTGATGAGCCTGGCGGAGAACGAAATGGCGTGCCTTTGGTATGAGGCAGATACCAGCAAGGCCAAGAAGCGCAAGGCCCCTGCCGCCTCTACCAAGGATATGGAGAAGAAGAAAAAGGCGGCCTTGGCCGGCACGGCTGGTGCCGGTAACCCGGCGGACAAGGCCTCCAGCAAGCGGTAAGAAAACAATCCTACCGCCATCTTTGCACACACTTGAATGATGTCGTAATATTTCTTTTTGTCCTTCATGCAGCATAAAGCTTACCATGCCAAAGCTGCGTGCCGGCTTGCAAGCGGGTGCCGGCAGAGGGAAACCTCGCCCGTCTCCCGCCGCTGCTCCCCGTACCCTAGTGACATTCTCTCCGGGGACATACTCGGAGGGCCGGCCTGGGATTAACTACGCCACAAGGGCTGCGAGCATGGCGGCCGCCGGCAAAAAGACTGCTGACCCTCTTTCCACCACGGCTGAAGCTTCGGCTAATGATGCCGGCACCTTCATTAGGATGAAGGTGGATATGGAAGGCGCCGGTGCCGGCGCGTCAGGCTCAGGCCCTCGCAACATCAAGGTGATAAACCCCCTGCAGACCCTTGTCGACATGCGCCGGAGCTGCCGCGGCCAATGGGATCAACTGCATGAAGAGATTGAGGTAAGCTGGCCTATAGCCCCAGCCCCTGATCACTTTGGCTGTTAAAAAAAAATTAGCCGGCAAGGTGATCATAAAGCTATTTTTGGCTGAAGACTTATTTCCTCTTCTTTTTTTTCACTCCTTGTTCGACAGATTGCTCTCTCCTCCAACAAGGAGCTTTTCCAAGCCGCAGAGGCAAAGAATGCTGAGTGCCGCCAACTGAAGCAAGAGCTTGAGATGAAGGACGCGCAAATTGCGAGCTATGAAGAGGCTCGCAAAAAAGATGAAGGTGACAAATTTTACCTTGCCTTCAATTTTTTCGCCTTCTTTCTTTCTTGCCGACAACTTGCTTTAGATGGGCTTCCCTTTTTGTACAATTTTTGTAGAACTGTTAAGCACTGCCCGAGAAATTCTTGCGAATTCGGGTGACATGCAAGCGCTAATGAACGAAGCTGCAGATGTTGCCGAAGTTATCCTTAAGCTGAAGGCGGAGCATACCAAGGAGCTGGAAAAGCGCGATCTGGAGCACGCCCAAGCCCTCAGCAAGTTGACCGAACAGCTGGAAAACCTGAGCAAGAACCTGGCGACAGTTGCCGAGAACTCCAAGAAACAGCAAGAGCTTCATGCCAACGCCGTCCGCCAAGCTGAAGAAAAGCTTGCCCAGCATGAAGATGAGATTGCTTCTCTTCAAGAGCATGTGCTTGGTAGGTTTCACCAACTTTGCTTTTGTCGCCAAACTTCAGTTATATGCCTGCCTTAACAGTTTTCCATTATCTTCAGTGCCAGCCGGTTTTGACGACAAGTCCGACTCCGCTCCGCGCCTTCACGCCTCCGCCATATCGGAGCCATCATTCGACGCACCGTCAATGCGGGCCAAGCTTTGGCCGGCAAACTGTACCCCACAGACAGCGACCCTATTGACTTTGAGTTTCTGCCCGAGTTTCTTGAGAAATTTTGTCAGGAATACGAAGACAATCTGCGGTCAGCTGCACGGGGAGGTGCGAAGAAGGCTCTTGTTCTGACCAAGGCCTGGTACCCGGATGCCGACATCCATCAACTGACAGAGTTCATGCCGACCGAGGATGAAGACGTCAATACCCTTGACGTCGCACAAGTGCAAACTTCAGTGCAAGGGTATGCCACTCGCGTCGCCAACATGGTGGACCTCGGCATATTCTACAAAGCGCATCCAGATCCCTGATACGTATCCATAATTTCTGCTGTTCCATGCTTATATTATACCATTTGCTACATGTTTTATATACACTTCGTATCACTTTTATGCATTTTCTGGGACTAACCTATTAACAAGATGCCACAGTGCCAGTTCCCTGTTTTCTGCTGTTTTTGGTTTCAGAAAGTTACTTCTGGAAATATTCTCGGAATTGCACGAAGCAAAAGGCCACGTCCCTATTTTTCCAGCACCATCACGGAGTCCGAAGGAGAGACGAAGATGTGCCAGGAGGTGGCCAAACCACACCTAGGCGCGGCTGGGCCCACAGCCGCGCCACCAGGTGGTTTGGGCCCCTCGGGGGTCCGCCGACATCGCCCCTTCGCCTATTTATTCCCCGAGACGCGAAAACCCTAAAACACCGAGCCTTTCATCCAGAACATATTCGCTGCCGCCGCCGTCGTCAACCCTAACTCGGGGGGTTCCTGAAGCTCTTCCCGGCACCCTGCCGGAGAGGGGAATCATCACCGGAGGGCTCTACATCGCCATGCCCGCCTCCGGAGTGATGCGTGAGTAGTTCATCCTTGGACTATGGGTCCATAGCAGTAGCTAGATGGTTGTCTTCTCCACTTGTGCCATCATGTTTAGATCTTGTGAGCTGCCTATCATGATCAAGATCATCTTATTGTAATGCTACATGTTGTGTTTGCTGGGATCTGACTTATATTGATACCTATGTGGAGCTGAATATTATATTATCATGTCTATGTCATTTGTGATCTTGCATGCTCTCCGTTACTTGTTGAAGCCTTGGCCACGTGAATACTTGTAACTCCAAGAGGGGTATTTATGCATGATAGTTGGGTTCAACCTCTATTTAACCTGGGATAGTGACAGCAAGTTCTAAGGTTGTAGATGTGTTGTTGCCACTAGGGATAAAATATCAATGCTTTATTCAAGGATGAATGTATTGTTTACATTACGCACATTACTTAATGCAATTGTCTGTTGCTTGCAACTTAATACTGGAAGGGGTACGGATGTTAACCGGAAAGTGGACTATTTAGGCATAGATGCATGCTGGATAGCGGTCTATGTACTTTGTCGTAATGCCCAAATGAATCTCATAGTAGACACCACAGCTCACACATGCAAGTTATATGCACTTATCAATTGTCAATTGCCCAGCTGTAATTTGTTTACCCAGCATGTTAGTTATCTTATTGGAGAGACACCACTTGTGAACTGTGGACCCCGGTCCATTCTTTTACATCTGAAATACAATCTACTGCAATCATTGTTCTCTACTGTTTTATGCAAACAAACATCATCTTCCATTCGATACGTTTAACCCTTTGTTTTCAGCAAGCCGGTGAGATTGACAACCTCACTGTTAAGTTGGGGCAAAGTAGTTTGATTGTGTTGTGCAGGTTCCACGTTGGCACCGGAATCCCTGGTGTTGCGCCGCACTACACTCCTCCACCAACACCTTCGAAGCAAACCTCGTTTTCCTACTGGTCCGATTAAACCTTGGTTTCATACTGAGGGAAAACTTACTGCTGCACTCATCATACCTTCCTCTTGGGGTTCCCAACTGACGTGTGACGTACAAGCAATTGTTTCTGGCACTATTAACCTAGAGCCACCAATCCCCATGGCGGCGCAAGCACTTCGGCTCCAGCCCCAGGCTTGGCGGACAAGGAGAAGGCGGACGAGGAGTTGGCGAACGAAGAGGATGTTCCTGAAGGTAACGCCAGCCCCAAGACCGTTCCGGCACCTGCAGTTTAGACCTGCACAAACAATTTATGTTGCCTGCATTAGTCTGTAATGCAGAAGAAAACTTTGTCGTGCGTTGTAAACTATACTTATTTTGTGTAGGGCCAACTTTTATGCTACACTTGGCGGTAGGCTAACTTAAGTGGCCCGCCTTAAAATGTGTTTTGTGTTCATACATTTGACTTTTTCGTATGTTGGCGGTACCTCATCACAGTGACTTTAGCTGTGCCAACCAGGTGCTATACCAATTAGTTTAGACACAGAGACCAAAGCCGGCATTTTGGTGCCAACTACATACTACTAGGCAACCCATGCATAAACAAACAAAACAGACAAACTAGGCGGTGCAAAATTTTTTTGCTTTTAATTTTGCCGGCAGGCGGCAGATGTCAAAAGTTGTCGGACCATTGGCTCTGAGCCGAGAGAAAAAATCTTTTTTGGTAACTTTTTTGACATGGCATGAAAATGATAACAAGAAAAGACAAAAGATGGCATGACTCTCAAAACTAAAATGAGCACCACAGACTTTTATTTCATGATCATAATGTACTTATTACAATGTGGAAATTGCTAAGTGTAGAAAGGACGTAGCTGCTCAATGTTCCAAGGCCTCTTGGTTTCCTCATACTTGTCGTCAGGTTTCCGCTTGCGCTTGCGGCCACGAGTCTTCCTGTAGCCGTCTTTGATATCCATCAAGTAGTAGGATCCATTGAGCAACACCTTGCTGACCACGAAAGGTCCTTCCCATGGCGGGGATAGCTTATGCAAGCCTTTCCTGTCTTGGATTAGGCGGAGAACTAGATCACCTACCCTAAAGCTTCGTTTCCTAACTCTACGGCTATGATAGCGGCGCAGGCTTTGCTGGTAGATGGCTGATCGAGCCAAGGCAACATCTCGCTCTTCGTCAAGTAGGTCTAGTCCGTCCTGTCTTGCATCTTCTGCGTCTTCTTCGACGTAGGCTTGCATTCTGGGAGAATCGAACATCATGTCGGATGGCAGTACTGCCTCAGCCCCATAGACTAAGAAGAAAGGAGTGAACTTTGTTGATCTGTTTGGAGTTGTACGCAAACTCCAAAGGACAGATTGCAATTCGTCAACCCAAGCCCCAGCTGCCCTGTGCAATGGTACTTCGAGACGTGGCTTAAGCCCCTGAAGAACTAAGCCATTTGTACGCTCTACTTGACCATTAGCTTGTGGATGAGCAACGGAAGCTAGGTCAAGGCGGATGCCGTGCTGGTAACAGTACTCCTCAACTTCGCCTTGGGAGAGATTCGTGCCGTTGTCGGTTATGATGCTATGAGGCACCCCGAACCGAGCGATTATTCCCCACAGAAAATTGGCGGCAGTGGCGCCGTCAAGCTTTTTGATAGGTTTAGCTTCAACCCATTTTGTGAACTTATCTACGGCCACAAGCAAGTGTGTGTAGCCGCCAGGTGCCGTCTTAAAGGGTCCAACCATGTCCAAGCCCCAGACTGCAAAGGGCCAGGTGATGGGTATTGTCTTGAGCGCCTGAGCCGGCATGTGAGGTTGCCGAGCATAAAGCTGGCAACCCTTGCATGTCCTCACAATTTCCTCAGCGTCTGCCTTGGCCGTCAACCAGTAGAATCCTTGCCGAAAAGCTTTCGAAACAAGGGAACGAGATGCCGCATGGTGACCGCAATCGCCAGAATGGATCTCGTCTAACAGGCGCCCCTCCTCCGGTGAAATACAACGCTGGTAAACTCCGGTAGTACTACGCTTGTATAGCTCACCGTTGATAATTGTGAAAGCTTTGGCTCTTCTTATGATTTGCCGCCTTAATACCTCATCATCCGGCAACTCTTGGTTCGTCAAGAAATTCATGTAGGGGTTGTCCAGTCCGGCTTCACCAAATAGACCGCATAGCTTGCATCTTCTACTGGTTCCGCTGCTTCTGGATCCAAATGGTCAGCTCCTTTGATGGACGGCTTGTAGAGGTGTTCCAGGAAAACATCCTTTGGCACTTTTTTGCGCTCAGATCCAAGCCTGGCAAGTGTGTCTGCCGCCTCGTTCTGAGCTCTCGGAATGTGACGAACTTCGTAACCCAGGAAGCATTTGGCGAATTCATCGACAGTAGCTCTGTAAGCCGCCATCGTTGCGCTTTTTGCGTCCCAAGTTCCCGAATCTGCTGTGCCACCAAGTCGGAATCGCCGTAACAGAGAATGCGCTGGATGCCGATTTCTTTGGCAATGTGCAAACCATGAAGGAGCGCTTCATATTCGGCAACGTTGTTTGTTGCCTTGAAATGAATTTGGAGCACGTAGCTCAACTTGTCTCCTTGTGGGTTTCGAAGCACAACCCCAGCCCCAGACCCTTGGAGCATCTTGGATCCGTCAAAGTGCATGATCCAGTACTCTGACTCAGGGAGAGGGATTTCCTCCATACTTTCTGTCCAATCTGCCACAAAATCGGCAAGTGCCTGAGATTTGATGGCAGTTCTGGGCTTGTATGAGATGTCGAACGCAGCAAGTTCAATACCCCATTTGGCGACTCGGCCAGTGGCTTCAGCGTTGTTGATGATATCACCCAAGGGTGCTTTGCTCACAACCGAGATGGAATGATCCTGAAAATAATGCCTCAACTTTCTGGCGGCGAAGAATACGCCGTATGTCAGTTTCTGGTAATGTGGGTAACGCTGTTTTGAAGCGGAAAAAACTTCGCTGACAAAGTATACTGGTCTTTGTTCAGGAACTTCCGAGCCTTCTGTTTTGCGTTCCACAGCCAGGACGACGCTAACAACCAAGTTGGTTGCAGCGACGTAAAGCAGCATGGGCTCCTCTGAACGAGGTGCTGCCAAGATTGGCGGAGATGTTAACGCGGCCTTAAGCTGTTCCAAGGCGGCATCTGCTTCATCTGTCCACTCAAAGTTGTCGGATTTCTTCAACAGCCGGTAGAGAGGCATTGCCTTTTCTCCAAGGCGGCTGATGAAACGACTGACGGCAGCGGCTGAGCCAGCTAAACGCTGCACGTCCTTAAGGCAACAGGGCCTTTTTATGTTGAGAATCGCTTTGATTTTTCCGGATTCACCTCAATTCCTCGTTCGGAAACGATAAAGCCGAGCAATTTGCCGGCAGGAACCCCAAAAGTGCATTTCTTTGGGTTGAGCTTCATCCTGTACGTGCGGAGATTATCAAAGGTTTCTCGCAGATCGTCGAGCAAATCCGCCTTTTTGCGAGACATGACGGCAATGTCGTCTATGTAGACGTGAACATTGCGACCAATTTGCTCGTTTAGGCATCTCTGCATGCAACGCTGGTAAGTTGCGCCGGCGTTTTTCAGACCGAAGGGCATCGTTACGTAACAGAAGGTTCCTACGGGGGTAGTAAACGACGTTTTCAACTGATCCGACTCGCGCAGTTTAATTTGGTGGTACCCGGAGTACGCATCCAAAAAACACAGCAATTCAGAGCCGGATGTTGAGTCGACAACCTGATCGATACGTGGTAACGCGAAGTGGTCCTTAGGACAGCACTTGTTCAAACCGGTATAATCGATACACATCCTCAGCTCTTTATTAGGTTTCGGAACCATTACAGGATTTGCCAACCAGTCTGTATGAACTACTTCCCTAATGAAACCAGCATCTAGTAACTTGATGATCTCCTTTCCTATTGCACGCCGCTTCCCTTTCCCTGGCGCCGTGCCGCCTGCTTCACCGGTTTGGATCCTTCAAAAACGTTGAGAGAGTGCTCGGCAAGTTCCCGGGGTACACCTGGCATATCAGCAGATGTCCATGCGAAAATGTCCCCGTTCTCACGGAGGAACTTGACGAGCGCGCTTTCCTATGCGTCAGATAAGCCGGAACCAATGGTGACTTGCTTGGAACTGTTGCCCGGCACCAGGTCTACCTGCTTTGTGTGCTCTGATGCCTTGAAGGTGCTCTTGTTGTCGGCGGTTTTGACAGCAGCCGGCAACTCATTGGTCTTGGCCTCCTTCCTTAGCATCTCTAGCTCTTCAGCGTGGAGGACGGCCTCAGCAAAGGCGGCGTTGCCTCTTTCACACTGCTTGGCTTTCGCGAAGTCGCCATTGATGGTAATGGTACCATTGGGTCCAGGCATCTTCAACTTGCTGTAGATGTAACATGGCCGTGCCATGAATTTGGCGAACGCCGGGCGACCAAAAATGCAGTGATAAGCGCTTTTGAAGGGGACTACCTCGAACCGAAGAAATTCGGTCCGATAATTGGCTTCTGTGCCAAAGGTAACCTCCAGCCTTATGCTGCCTATGGACTTAGCTTGCTTTCCCGGAACGATGCCATGAAACTTGACCTTGCTGTAGTCAAGCTGGTCTTCCGTCAAATTCATGCGCTTCAGCGTCTCTTCATACATGATGTTGAGACTGCTGCCACCATCCATCAGCACCTTGGTGAGTCTGAAGTTGTCGACGATTGGGTCGACGACAAGAGCGTACTTGCCTGGGCTTGGCACGCGATCGGGGTGGTCCTCTGTCCCACGTGATTGGCATCTCGGACCAGTTCAAGTATTGAGGGACGTCTGGCATCGTGGCGTTTAGCTCACGAAGTTCCGCCTTTTCCTCTTTTGCCGAAGGAGTTCCCAGAAAACAGACTAAACTGCCTTGTACATTGGGGAACTTTTTGTCCTTTCGTGGCGGCTTGGGGTCCTCGTCCTCAGAGATAGACATCGCCTCCTCGTCGTCTTCCTTTTTTGACTTCGCCGCCTTCTTCATCTTTTTGGGCTTCCAGCCCACCTCGGGTCTTTCTTGGCTTCATCCATGAATCGGCATTCCCCCAGCGTGTGGTTGACTTTGCCTTGTCCTGCGTGGATTGGGCAAGGTAAAGTTTTGGCGTGTTCCCACGACAAGCGTGCTTGCCGGAGTTATCTACCTTGCCTTTCCACTTGTTGTCGCCGCCACCGCCTTTTCCTTTGAAGGCGGCCGCGACCTCGTTGGACGTTCCGGCTCTGTCTTCCTGGGGAGCTTTGCGCTTGTTGTTGGCGCGCCTGCCCGGTGCCATGTCGTGGACGGCATCCGTTTCGCGGGCGTCGTCATCAGCTGCGCATACATGCCGGCTACTTCTAGCATGACGCCGAGGTTTTTGCACTGCATCCGAACGAGCTTGTGCCGAAGGCTGGTCCCTTTGAGTAATCCAGTGGTGAAGGCATGGATGGCCTGGTTGTCGTCTACGTTCTCGCAGCTGGCCTTGGTCTGGATCCATCTGGCCAGAAAAGCGGTTGCTGTTTCGCCCGGGCTTTGCACACATCTTGTCAGATCGGTGTACGTGTTGGGCCTCTTGTACGTTCCTTGGAAGTGCTGGGTGAAAACCCGCTCCATGTCACGCCAGCAATGGATGGACTTTTCCGGCAAGTTCTCGATCCAGCTTCTAGCCGTTCCTTCCAGCATTAAGGGGAGAAACGTGCCGCAACCAGACCGTCGCCGCCGGCAATCTGAACTGCCAGCGCGTAATCTGAGAGCCATGAGTTTGGCTTGTCCACGCCGCTGTACCTTGGGCAGGTTTTTGACACGGATGTCATGTCCTTAGGAACAGCAGCGACGCGGATTGCTGGGCCAAAACACACAGGTCCAAGATACGACTGTTCTTTTCCAGCCTTGATGTCATTGAGGCGGTGCCTTGCGTCTTCTGGAGCGAGTTGGCGGATATTTCTATCGACGTCAGGCTCGTCCTGCGCAGCTTTGCCTCTGCTGAGCCTGGGCTCTTCGTGGTGTGCACTGCGTCCGCCTTCGTGCCTGGGCGGGGAGGCGGGGAACGCGTGCGGTCTCTGCTCCGTCTTGGTGGTGGCGGGCCATTGTTGCGGCTGCCGCCACCTTGTGGTTTCTGGTCGTTTCCTCTGCTGCCGCTTTCGTTGCGTCTAGGCGGAGGAGGTGCTTCGTTCTTCTGTCCGCCAGTGCGTGATGCTTCGTCCCGCTGCCTTTTAGGCGACGGTTTGCGAGGCTCTTTGCTCTTGTCCTTTCCCTTGCCATGGCTGCTGGAGCCGGATGGGTCCTCGGGTTGGCCATTGGCGGTAGCTTTGCACGTGTCTGACTTCGACTCCAGTCTTCCTCCTAACACGCCCGCCAACTCCGCGCGGGAATCGGCACGGGCTTGCTGTTCGAGGGCTTTTTCCACGAGGGCTGCGGTGTAGAAGATCTTGTCATCGTTGTTGTACTCGTTACCCGTGAGGATATCGAGGGCAGCCGCTGTGTTAAGGACTGGGTTGCGAAAATTGGAGCACCCTCCTTGTTTCGCCGCTGAGGTGCCGAAGCCCACTCAAAACCAAGCTTCTGGGCAGGTGTCTTGTACTCCTCAGGAGGCGGATCGTCCTTCCTCCTGCTTTTCTTCCCAGCCCCAGGCGCTTTGGCGGCTGGGGTTGTGGTGAACAGATTCTGGCGGCGACAACGTTGGCGCGCTCCGCCTTGGCCTCGTTGATCATGTTCCGGACCTTGAGTTCTTGCTCATCGAGGGCACGGGATTGTTTTACAACTGAAGCGCGGAGCTTCTCCCAGTACTCCGGATTGGCATCGTCGGGAACCGGCGAGTTTAGGATGTCGTCGAGGGCGGGCCGTCTTTGCCGCTGGTGCCGCCTTTTTCCAGGTTCGTCTTCTTCTTGGGAGCCGGCGGAGGCTCAGGGCTGCTTCGTCTGCTGCGGTCAAGCCGGCCCCGTTACCGTCCGCTTCTTTTGCCGGATCAGTCTCAGTGACGTCGGCCATAAAGGCCTGCTGCATGGTTGTGTCAGAGTTGACCGCCGCCTCGGAAAGCGCGGGATCAGCCGGTGCGAAGCACTTTTTGACCTTGACTCAAACATGCTGGCAGAATCTTCTTCGGAGTCTGAGTCCACGTTGACGTGAACGGTAGATTCAGATCCGGCATCTGACGTCGCATCCTCCTGGAGGGCAGGAAGGATCGATTCAGGATCGCTGCTATGTGGCTGGGAGTCGGATCCCATGCCGGCAACGCCGATGAAGTGGGAATCTGAATCTGCGGACTCCCAGGAGGAGGCGGATTCAGATCCGTCTTGTGAGTAGTCGGACTCAGGGTGGCGGGTGGGTCCCCAAAGGGTGTGGTTTTTCGGGAAACCCATGGCTTCCGGGGTGAAGCCGATGAAGAGCTCGATGTCGCCGATTGGAACGAGAGTGTAGGCGATGAGCCCATCGTTTGCCGGTGTCCAAGACGCGTCGTCTTGAACGTAGCCCATGGAGCCGACGCGGATGGAGCGGCCAACGGCGATAGTTCGCCGATGCCGCCAAGTGTTCCCGCCTGGAACGTGACGCCTGTCGCCTTAGGCCCCACGGTGGGCGCCAACTGTCGGAGTATCGGCATTGGAGACAGGAGATGGGGGTCCTCTAGCCGAGGGTGAATCGTAGGGAAGAAGGTGGACGTCGTCAAGGTCGGGATCGAACACGGCGGTTTACCCAGCTTCAGGCTCACGGCGGTGGCGGAGCCCTACGT
Source organism: Poa pratensis (assembly GCA_947311845.1). Classification (NCBI taxonomy): domain Eukaryota; kingdom Viridiplantae; phylum Streptophyta; class Magnoliopsida; order Poales; family Poaceae; genus Poa; species Poa pratensis. The sequence goes on from CAMZMU010000038.1 coordinate 5,086,426, forward strand.
GCTGCTATAACTCACTATAAGGCGGATCGCCGTGTTACAGGTTACAATGAGTAGATTGGATGATGAGTTGCCCTAAAGGCTTCCCTGGTCCGGCTTATATAGGCGGCCGGACCTAGGGTTACAGGAATATTGTGTGTCCGGCAAGTATTGGGAGTCCTAAACCTATCCGCCAAGTCTACCGCCTTCCGTCTTGGACTTGTCGGCGTCGTGGGCTTCGGCCTTGGGCTTCTCCTTGCCGGCATCTTGCTTCCTTAGTCGTCAGCTATCTGGGCCGCCCGGTAGGCCAAAGGCCTTGCCACCACTGCGGGCCACCCTGGACTAGCCGGATTACACCATGTTGGTTGTACCCCTTTGTGATACGACCCCAACATCAATGACTGTAAGGAGACTGTTATGATTGAGCATGTAAGTTCTGCAATATAAGCTCTGATATAAAGACTCTGCTCGAAAGATAAGTACAATCTGTTAATTGTTCTCTGACCAAGAACAAAGTTTGCCATCCCCAGATTTGATTTACTCTATGCACCTTATTGTGACTCCCTTTACTTGTTTCAAGTTAAGTTATATGAAGGAAGTTGCTGTCTAAGATGACTTGTGTATTAACAAATGTGATGCTTCTTGTACGTATTTTGTTTATCAACACTTGTGTATACCGAGTTCACCTTTCGCTTGGGGACAAGCGAGGTCTAAGCTTGGGGGAGTTGATACGTCCATTTGCATCACTATTTTATATCATAATTTACTGTTATTTATTGATATATTTCATATTTAGAGATGATACTTATGTTATTTTTACCTATTTTGCATGTTTGATGATTATTGGAGAATTAACCACCGGAGTCAGAATTCTGCTGAAAAAAGGACCGTCAAGACACCATATTTCTGAAGATCAACAATTCACAGAAAATATCCCGAAGTTCCTATTTTGTCAGATGGCGAGGCTAGCCAAAAGGGGAGGCCAAGGTGGGTCACCATGGCCCACACCATGCCATGGCGTGGCCCACCATGTTGGCGCGCCGCCACGTGGTGTGGCTGCCCTGGCCCACCTCAGCCGGTGCCCTTACGCGTACTTCATCCCCAGTAAACCCTAGGACGAGAGGGTGCATCGAGAAAATATTCCGCCGCCTCCATCAGGCGGAAAACACCAGAGAGAGAAAAGCTCTCCGGCAGGGAGAAATCTGCCGGGGAAATTCCTTCCCGGAGGGGGGAAATCGTCGCCATCGTCACCGTCATCGAGTTGAACTTCATCGGGATCATCATCATCATCATCCCCACCGCCAGCACCATCATCTCCGCCGCTCCACTCCGTTCCGCTGTAACATCTAGGGTTGAATCTTGTCTAGTTCATAGGGGAAGCTTTCCCGGTGTTAATTACTCCTTGTGGTTGATGCTATTGAGTGAAACCGTTGAATTAAGGTTTATGTCCAGATTGTTATTCGTCATTATATCACCTCTGATCATGTTCCATATGATGTCTTGTGAGTAGTTCGTTTAGTTCTTGAGGACATGGGAGAAGTCTTGATGTTAGTAGTGAACTATGTTGAGTAATATTTAATAGTTTGATATTTAAATTGTGGTGCTATTCTTCTAGTGGTGTCATGTGAACATCGACTACATGATACTTCACCTTTATGGGCCTAGGGGAATGCATTGTGTATTCGAATATTAATTGTGGGGTTGCCCGAGTGACAGAAACCTGAACCCCCGTTGGTATACCGATGCATAAGGGATATCAGGATCTCAGAGTTTAAGGTTGTGGTTAGATTTATCTTAATTACTTTCTTGTATTTGCGGATGCTTGCAAGGGGTATAATCACAAGTATGTATTAGTCCTAGGAAGGGCGGTGCATTAGCATAGGTTCACCAACACAACACTTATCAAAAAATGAAGATTAATCAACTATATGAAGCGAAAGCACTTGACGAAATTCCCGTGTGTTCTCAAGAACGTTTGGTCATCATAAGTAAACCCACCGGATTGTCCTTTGCTGTGGAAAGGATTGGGCCACTCGCTGCAATTATTATTACTGTCTTTTATTTACTTGTACTTTATTTATCTGCTATATCAAAAAAACCCTAAAAACTTGTCTGCTAGTATTTACAGTGAATTCCTAATCAAAACTGCTTGTCAACACCTTCTGCTCCTCGTTGGGTTTGACACTCTTATTTATCGAAAGTACTACGATACACCCCCTATACTTGTGGGTCATCACGCGCCGTCTTGGCGCGCGATGCATGGCTGCAGGAGGCGCCGCCGGAGGAGGACGAGGCTGCCGCCGTTGCCACCGAGGTGGCGATGGCGGCCATGTAGCCGGGGCTGTCGCGCTCGATGGTGGTCACCGAGTCCGCGATGGCAGCCAGAAACCCCGGCGCGTCGCCGTCGTGCTCGTTCCGCAGCGGGGACGGCACGGCGTACCCGTACGGGATCGTCTCCACGGGAGGTGGAGGCATCCTGGCTCTAGGCGGCGCAGGTAGAGCCGTCCACGTGGTGGCGAACGCTGTCGTTCGCGGCGTTCACGGATGACGATGCCGGTGCCTCCTCCACGACGCGGAGGCGAGCGCGGCTCCTCCTTCACCGGGCGGCAGCTGCGGCGCTGCTGCTGCTGCACCTCCTGGTACCGTGGCCGCACGGGCAGCAGCCGCAACGGGTGGTGTTCCCCGCCCTTGCGTGCTGGCGCGCGGCAGCGATGGCGGAGTCCACGTGTGGCCTGTGCCATCCCACCACCGGTGCCGGCCCGGCCTTCTCGGGCCGTCGTAGAACGTGAGCGCCTCCGTCTGCTCGCGCTCGAACCGCCGCAGCCACGCTCCCCAGTTGTTGTCATCGTACTCGGGGAGGGTGCGCTCGTGCAGGGTCAGCCAGGACCGGCGACGCGTGATGTCGCGCCTGATCTGGTCCGGCGTCTCTAGCTGCGCCGGCACGGGGAGGCCGCCGTTGGGGGACGTGCGCCACCCTGAGTGCATACGCGCGTCCGATGGCACCAGCAGGCCGTAGCGATACAGGTCCCACGCCTCTTCGGTGGAGACCGTGCGCCCGCTGCGCCTGCTGCTGCTGCCCTCCCAGTTGTTCGCCATGGACACAGTGGGAGACGGGGCGACGGAGGGTGTGGGAGAGGGATAGAAGAGAGGGCGGTGTGGGAGAGAGGGTGTCGTGGGAGAGGCGATTTAAGGGCGGCAGAGGAGGGGAGGTGGGCGGTGCGCGAGCATCCGCGCCGGCGTAAATGCGTTGCGTGGAAACGCCGCGACGCCGGCGCGTGGACTGCCGCGCACGCTGTCGCCGGCGTTAATGCGACTCGTGCCGGCAGGCCTGCCGCCGCCGTCTCGTCGCATCGCCTCCCGTCCTGTCCCATCGCCTGGGAGACTGCCCGGCGACTGACCGCCATTAACGCGGCTGAACGGCCTCCGGTGCGCCTTCATTAACACGGGCGTGGCGCGTCGTGTGTATGACGGGCGGGCCAGCGCTGTCAGAGCCATGCCCGAGGCTTGGAGGCCCGATTGGGGGTGCCGGGCATAAAATCGCTCGGGGCGAGCCTTTGGGGGTGCTGCTGGTGGCGGTTTTTCGTGTACGGCCCCCCAAAGGGCCTTTGGGGGGTCGTTTGGAGGCCCCCGGTGGAGATGCTCTAAGTCTTGTTTAACAAGTATTCCTTTTAGTATTCACAAGTAGGTGATGTTTCATACATGCCCACAGTCAAATTTTAAGAAGAAAAACAGAGACTTAGTGAGCAGTCGTTCCACACGGAGCATCCACTCAATCATCATATCACTTTTTTTTTTGAAACTTCGACTTGTCTCTTCTGTTTTAGAAGGCGCGCAATGAGCAGTTTCTAACTAATTCAGAAGACCTGTCATGTACTTATAAAAAAAAAAGACATGGACGACAACACCTATGTCGTTGATCCCTAGATTCATCTTTCGTGACTCGCTGAGGTCAAGCTTGGTGATGGTTTATCAAAATCTTTGGCTCAATCCTTCTCTGACTGAAGTTTGATCGATATTTGACTTCGTAGGCAATCTTTGGTACGAACTACAGTTTTTAGATCATCTTGATGTGGCGAGGATAGGTCTAGCGTAGAGGAGTCGCGTAGTGGCCGCACCCCTCTCAACGTTCCTTTTGTTTAATATCACTTTTCTTGTATGTCCCTTCGATTCGAAACCATTCTTTCATATTTGAAACCTTTGATCCTCTACTCGACGTTTTGTTGCTGACATATGGTGTAATATGACCTCTAAGGTTAATATATACCTTTGTTCAAAAAAAAAAGTCAGCCTCTTATTTGTTCATGAAAGACGGCCTTTTGTCTTCTCGCTACTTTTTTTTATCTTATTCAGAAGAAAAAAAAACTTGACATACATCACCAATGTTGTACTGCTTGCATGCGATGCAGCAGAAGTAAAAGACAAATAGTCGCTGCAATACCAGCTAGAGCATAATTTTGTCGTCGGCTCCGACCTACGGACCCGCTGCTTGCACCCTACGTAGCTAGGCAGGTAGCGGAACAACGTGGGTCCAGCAGTACCGCAAAACAACGAGGGGTGACGTCGACTGGCTCATGTTGAGGGGCCACGGGCGCTTGGAAGGTCCTGCCGCTCGCTGACGTCGTGCTAGCTGGGTCCACATACTGTTCCCGAGTCAGTGAGCATGGGACAGGCGGTCGTAGCCCGCAGCTGATCCGGGTTTCTGTGCTCGTTAAATATCCCACGGGTTGGTACGGATAAACTAAAAAAATATATATGACGATGAACTCATAATATGAAACTAGCTGGGTGACCCGCGCAATTGCGTGGCTAGATGATCATTTGGTTCACATGTTATAAATCCTTGAAATTCTATCTTTAACTTCTATTTTTTCCCTCAAGCTCCGTTAATTTATCGTGACTGTACCTATTTTGACCCTTGTAAGTCAATCATAGGTATACTATAATCCGTCGCAGAATCATCTGATTTATATTGTTATACTATTATAGCATTTATTTTCATACAAAGGATAAACTAAATATATATTTATTAAGTGTGCATGAACATTCTAGCAGCCTAGCTCACTTCTGCCTCCACCTTTGGGATGATGTATGTACTATTTTGTGAGTAAACATAAAGAAAGCAAGAAACAAAGCTATCTAGCATCCAGACGAATTACCAATTTTGTCTATTGCCATGTATTCCACAACCATTTCAAAGTTATCCATCACCTACGAAATGATGAACTACTAAAATATATAAGAAAAAAACTCCATTGTTTACATGGCCCGAGGAAGTTAGACGTTAGTTGTTGTTTCAAGCATAGAACTACTGAAATATGTAGCAAGAGGTTTATGTTCTCTCGTAGTTGTGATTCGGCCATCGGCAAGTAAGGGGTCTTACTGTGAAGCATATGAAGTAAAAGTAATCTTTTGAAAAATTATGTGCACCATTAGTGGACAGTGATTACAAAGTAATCGAACATGTAATATGTACAAAAGTCACACAGATGTTACGTCCTAGAAAAACAACAATGTGAAAACCAATACAGATAGATAATATTTGTCTCTATTTATAAATATTGTTGATAAGGAGATAATTATTCTTCCTGCAGAAAAATTTAATAAAACTAATACACATTATTTCCATATCTTCTCACAAAAAGGGGCAGTAATATGACTGTTTACTGTGTGTCAATTTTGCATTCAAAATGGTAGCCAGATTTTTGACATACACCAGAGATCAAAAGCTGCATAAGCATCCGTGTTTTAGAGACCAATGAATCAATCACCTTGGTTTCACTCCCCTTATCGTCCAAGATTTCAACCTCAGTCACTTTATAAATAGACGGCTGATGAGGAGATAATAATTTATTCTTTTAAAAAAAATAAGAAAAAAAAATGCATTATTTCCAAATCTTCTCACAAATAGGGGCAATACTGTATACCAACTTTGCATTCAAACTGGTAGCTAGAATTTTGACTTACATCAGAGATCGTAAGCTGCATAAACATCACCTTTTTCTACTTACATCAGAGATCAAAAGCTATAAAAACATCAAGTTTGGCTCCGGAGTCAACGCCGGTCATGTATGCTGCTGGCCAGACATAGCCGCCTCATTAATCTTTATCAATGCTGCTCATCGCTTTAGGAACCTGAAAGCCAAACGTGGAAACAATAAAGGTAAGTCGAACGGCCGAAGAAATCGTCTTATCTCGTTGATTATTACGATCACCACCGAACACCGATGATCTTCAACCAGATGAAATCATCTGCCTGGTATCGTAATATACTTTTAATATATAATAGGTTTGGTTAACAAAACCATACTATTACGTAAAAAGAGTATTCCAAACTTTCAGCATATTAGATCAAGTATGGAGTGAAATTTATACTGGAACTTGCACTTGGGTGCACGGACATATAACCTTGAAAGATTTTTTTTCCTAAATACCATTTAATCAATCTCGTTGGCTTCACTGTCCGTCTCGTTTAAGACTTCACCTTCAGTCTCTATTTATAAATACGTTGATATAAGAAGATAATTACTCATCCATGCAAAAAAACTTAAAAAAACAACACACGTTATTTCCAATTCTTCTCACAAACACGGGCAATAATATGACAGTTTACTGTGTACCGATTTTTCACTGAAGCTGGTAGCCAGATTTTTTACTGACATTAGAGATCAAAAGCTGCATAAACATCACCTTTTTTGACTTACATCAGAGATCAAAAGCTGTATAAACATCCGTGTTTTTAGGGACCAATTAATCAATCACCTCGGATTCACTCCCAGTCTCGTCCAAGACTTCAGCATCAATCTCTATTTACTGCCGATAAGTAGATAATTATTCATCCCTACAAAAAAGTAACATGCATTGTTTCCAACTCACAAACAGGGGTAGTAATATGACAATTTACTGTTGTACCAATTTTGCATTGAAACTGAGCTATATTTTTTTACTTACATGGGACATCAAAAGCTGCATAATTAAACATCACCTTCAGCCTTCGACTACCAGATTGCTTCCCCAACACAAAGATTGTTGCCGGACTCAGCTTGATACCTTTGAGTCAATAAATTTTGCTTACCGAGATACACTGAAAAAGTGGGGTTTTATTTTATTGATGTTTGTCCACTGGTATCTTACCGTAGCTTACCTGGAATCCGCCCGTAAATAATGCATGCAAACGATTGCCCTGTCAATTCTCCAGCTCGTGGATGTAAGATCTAGTGGTTATGCAGGGTAACCTGCATGGATGACGGTGGCTGTAACCTAGCATGGCTGATGGACGTGAGTTAATCTTGTTTTGTCCAGCAGAGCACGGTAAAACATCATCAATTCAGATGCATCTGGATGAATGTGCTGCGGCCATGCAGCCACGTAGGTCCTGACCAGACGCATAAGCTAGCGCCGGATGTGCTAGGCGCGAGGCCGCCGGCCTGTTGCCCTTCAAACGCTGCCCCTGATAGACAGGTAGGCGATAGTACCACCTCCGGGTATGCGCCGCGCCGCGCCGCCGCCGTCGAGAAGTACATGACGATCGAGACGATCAGGGCTGGATACGATTCTGCTCTGCACGCTCCTGCTCGCGATGGGTCAGCGGTGTAAATAGGGTCCTCTTTGATTACGTTTCCTATTTCTTTTGCAGCACGTTTTCTCTTGCCTTTGCAACCTGCGGATGGATACCGGTTAATCTAGGCCATTAAGAGACATCTTAAGTTAAAACAGCAAATCTCCTCCGTTGATTGTTTGTTGTTTTAATAATATAATAGATGTTCAAGATTTGATTTGAAAGCACCAATTCTAGCCTAGACGTGTCCGGTGGGAGTGTCATGTGATGGGCTGGCGACTTTTTTCTAGGCGGTCGGCCAGTTGCGCACGGGCGGCCGCGGCGCGCGCGCCCCCGCTCTCAGATCCACCGGCAAAGAGTAAAATACATGGCAAGTACTTGAACTTGTCAGCGGAGTTCAAATAGATCACGTACTCACAAAATACCAATTCACGGTAACTAAATACGCTCGAAGGTTTCACTACGGTCACTCATCACCTGTACAACGCTGTATTTGATGCGTTGACCAGTCTCAGCAGAGTTTTTTTTTTTGCAAAAGACCGCTCAGCTAAAAACAGCAGCCACCCAAACCTTTTGTAGAAAAGCCCCAAACTCATTCTCTCTCTCTCCTGGACTGGACAGGTCTTCTTTCGATTAGCAACGCACGGGACGCCAGTGCCGCTCCGCTGCCCGGCTCGTCACGCCGCCGACCAGGGAGAGGCCAAGGGACACGCCAAAGGAATCACGGCGGCGACCGGAATCGTCACGGGGCCGGCGGCGTGAACACCTGTCGCTGCCTCTGCTCCTCCAAGCGAGCTGCGCCTAGGGCAGCTTCACCGCGGCCGCGGAAGAGCACGGCGTGTCCATGGAAGATGCGCTCCGACAGTAGATCGAGTGCTGCTCACAGCGGTGGTCAACGCGTTCTTCATCGATGCGCCGAGCCGGGCCGAACCGAGCTGCTGCCGACAGTGGATTGGAGCGGGTGGCGCAGGCGAGCTCTTGGCCGAGGGAAATAGATGCGGGATGGGAAGGGAGAGAAGCGGCACCGTGGGGAGGCGGGAGGACGCGCACCGACGTGCTCCGGCGGCGGCGGTAGCGCCAGTTTGCCAGACATGCTGGAAGAGTTGGGGGTTTTCTGCAAAATATAACTGAGGGGCTGTCAGGCGGGCCCATGAGTGCCACATCGACAAATACATTCCGCTCCCAGCACCAGTGACCGTAGGTGAACCTTCGCGCGTATTGAGTTACCGTAAATTGGTATTATTGGAGTCCGATGACCTATCTGAACCTGGCCGACAAGTTCGAGTACTAGCCATGTATTTTACTCCACAACCAAAATCGACACAACACGCAATGGCGCAACGCAAGTGGTTCCGTTCCACGAAGAGCTAGCACGTCACACACTAATTTCGGTCACTTACCGGGTGAGATGCCACTAAAAACCGCAATACTCATAACTAAACAATTTGATGAGACAGCCGAAATGTTCGGCCCATATATAATTTTAAAAACAATAACGACTCTCTATGAAAACGAGTCTTTTGTTCCTTCGTTTTGGTCGACAAAATAGTTAGACTGGTCCGAATTTTCTTGATATTTTTAAGTCTCACATGTAAATATGACCCAACCTGACCGGTAGAAGCCAGTCTTTTATTTTCAATCACATCGACCATGCTCACAACAAGGAGGAGGGCACTGGTACCGCACGTGCGCCTCGATGCCTGTCGTGGGATTGTCACGACAGATGTTATCAGGGGTAACTTGAGATGAGGGGCAAGCCGTTCTGGTGTTTTTACGAGGGAGAATATGTCTTTTTACCCAGGTTCAGGTCTTCTCGATGGAGGATCCCTACATCCTGCTATAATTAACTACATGATAATAGATTACATGGTGTGCCAATGGCGATGGTCGCCGGAGTTTAGATGACTCCGGCGTGGGAGGTCTATCTCTTGAGCTCTCTCTATTTTGGCCCTAAAAAAAAACAAAAAAACTCTCTCTATTTTGTCTATCTTATTTGGTTTATCTCTCTATGACCTACGAGCCGGCCAATAAAGACATCCGGGTCTCCTTGTCCTTTACAAGGTAAGGTCGGGTTCTACCCGTACTTAGAGTCCTACTCTATCTCTTCTAGCTCTTCGTGTCCTCCAAGTTTTGAACTCCGTGACGTGTACCGCCTCCGGGTCTTCTGGAACCTTCCTTTTGTAGGCCGGGCTACCGACAAGCTCTCTGGCCCTTCAATGTAACCCGCCCATGCTGACGGTTAGCTGGCTTGGCCGGGCCTCCTGCCTGGTGGTCACGCTTCCCTCTTCATGGGCCTAGCGGGTTATAATCCCCCCAACAATACTGCTCGAAACTCGGTCGATCCCTTTGAAGAAGGATGGGACACTTGTCTATAGTAGGATTTTTCTTCTCGCTGCAGCCTCTGTTTGTCTTTCGTGGTGTGGTTTAGCTGGCGTAGACAATCCACGATCTCACAAAAAGTTATTGATGAAACTTATGTTTTCTATCAATGTGGTACAAGAGAGACGAGGAAGAAAGCCAAATCGGGCTTGACTAGTCGGCTTAAGTGAGTTGTGAAAGGCCCCATAATCCCTACTATATATAAAAGTAGAACGGATTGAGCCTCAATTCCAGCGTCCACGTCGCCCGGAAAACGATGGCCGTCCGATCCTTTCATCCTACGGCAAAGAACGCATCACAAACCCGCAGAACACTGTAGCGCTACAGTATACTGTAGCACGGCAATTTCTACCAATCAGCTGTTGACACGTCGCCCTCGCACGCTTTTTGGCGCACCACTTTACAGAACAACCCCCAATACTTTGCAAAAAAACCCCGGAAGGACCCAATCGAAAATCTCGCAAACCCTAGGGCCTCCGAGCAAAAGCGTCCGCAGACGTCTCCCTCCTCTCTTTCCTCTCTCGCGCGGCCAGAAATCGCCGCCCCCGCCACCGCGCTCCGCCGCCCCTCCGCGCCTCGCCCGACAGATTGAAGGCCACCACGGTTTCCGCCGGCGTGTCCTCTACCTCCTCGCCGAAGATCTCTTGCCGGGATGCCCGGATTCGACGCCGCCGTCCTCCTCTTCGTCTCCTCCGGCCGCCGGTTTCCGTCGTCGATCCCGGCGTCTTCGGTCACTTTTTCGACCCAGCGCCGCCACTACCCGGCTCCGCACGCCCGCGCGCGTCGAACGCAGCGACTGGCGCGTCGCCTCTCGCTTCCAATCGACCACGGCGTGGTCGACGCCGCCGCCGCGTCCATTGCTGCCATCGGTGTGACGTCAGCTTAGCACTCGCCAGCCACTGCCAGATGGGTCCCACCGTCCGACTTCCAGCAATTACTAAATCCCTGACAGCGGGTCCCACTGTCAGGTTTTTCAAACAATACTACTACTTCACAAACAAATTTCACAAATTTGGCCAGTTTTACAAACCCAATAACTTCTAAAATTCAACATACCCAAATGTTAAAAAAAAATCTATCTATTGTGGCCAAATCCTGCATGTTTACAAAAAATTTAAACAAATCGTCCATTTGTATAATATGGACTTTATTTCCATCTAAATGTGTAAATTTCAAAACTACAATTTAAATTCTTAGTGACTTCTAAATTACAATTCAGAAAAAAAACTACTATACCAAAAAAACCGAAAAATAAAATCTTTACAGCTAACACATTTTCTTAGATACAAATTGTTAAATTCATGCCTTCCAAACCAAAATTCAAAATGCATGTAAATTGTAAAACTATTAACTTTAAAACCATAATTTAAAAAAAAACAACTAACATACCAACATTTCCAACAAATTAAAAATCTTTACAACTAACACATTTTCATACATACTTAACCAACTATAATTCCTACTTAATTTAATTGTATCAAACGTAAAAATTATAAAAAAAAATGACATATCGCCTACATTTAACCCCATCTTTGTATTTCTTTTCTTTTGTTGTTAGCTTCCCTTTTGTTATGCAGTAAAACAACATTGGAATGATGATCAAAAAAAAGGAAAATAAATGCAAGACATTTTAATTTGCAAAACAATTGTAATAATATTTATTGTAGCTATATTTAATTTCACAGTATTTTCCTATAGGAAAGCTAACACATTTGAAATAAATGTTAACAAAAAACAACACAGCTGATCGTTTAACTTTAAAACCATAATTTAAAAAAAAAACAACTAACATACCAACATTTCCAACAAATTAAAAATCTTTACAACTAACACATTTTCATACATACTTAACCAACTATAATTCCTACTTAATTTAATTGTATCAAACGTAAAAATTATAAAAAAAATGACATATCGCCTACATTTAACCCCATCTTTGTATTTCTTTTCTTTTGTTGTTAGCTTCCCTTTTGTTATGCAGTAAAACAACATTGGAATGATGATAAAAAAAAAAGGAAAAATAAATGCAAGACATTTTAATTTGCAAAACAATTGTAATAATATTTATTGTAGCTATATTTAATTTCACAGTATTTTCCTATAGGAAAGCTAACACATTTGAAATAAATGTTAACAAAAAACAACACAGCTGGTCGTTTAACTTTAAAACCATAATTTAAAAAAAAACAACTAACATACCAACATTTCCAACAAATTAAAAATCTTTACAACTAACACATTTTCATACATACTTAACCAACTATAATTCCTACTTAATTTAATTGTATCAAACGTAAAAATTATAAAAAAAATGACATATCGCCTACATTTAACCCCATCTTTGTATTTCTTTTCTTTTGTTGTTAGCTTCCCTTTTGTTATGCAGTAAAACAACATTGGAATGATGATCAAAAAAAAGGAAAAATAAATGCAAGACATTTTAATTTGAAAAACAATTGTAATAATATTTATTGTAGCTATATTTAATTTCACAGTATTTCCTATAGGAAAGCTAACACATTTGAAATAAATGTTAACAAAAAACAACACAGCTGATCGTTTAAAATTGCTAGAAAATATTAATTTTCCTGCAAAAAGGCTAACACATTTGAAATAGACGTTAAAAAAAATGCAATACATTCAAACATTTTAAATTGCTAGAAAACTAGAAACACTCTAAAATATATCTCACAAACTGCATTCACCCTAATTATGAAATTGACACAAATTTTATTTCATATTTCAAATATATCCAAACATCCCAAATTTCTAAATATCTAAAAATACTCGATATGACAAATTGCTTCCTCTACAATAAAATATCATAATTCTCACAACAAAAATACATGCAACACATTTGAAAAATTCAATTTGCTAAATTTTTTTTTGAAATCCTCTAAAACATATATATCTCACATAATCCATTCTCCCGAAAAAAATTGAAATCCTCTAAAACATATATATCTCACATAATCCATTCTCCTGAGTTATGAAGTTCAAATAAAAACTTATGACATTTCACCACACTAATTTGAAAAATATTTTCACAAATTCCAAATGAATTTTCTCTAACTACGAATTAACTTTAACAAACGACCATATACTATACATCCTCCAATTATGAGATTCAAACAAATATGTCGACAGAATACAAACATATAAACCCATTCCAGCTTACTAAACATTTAACGTAACTCTAAAATGTGTGAAAAAACTCACACAAAAAAACTAACTACTTACGAACATTTTAACCTAAAAAAACAAAACACAAATGAAATTGAATTACAATAATTCCCAAATTTGAGCAATCTCCAAAATCCAACCATTTTTAAAACGGAAACATTTTTCAATTTCAATTATTTCCAAACTAAAACAACTTTACAACATCCCCATTTCCAAATTCAAATTCGAAAACAACACGCGCGGCATTGCCGCGCTAAGATCCCTAGTAACATTTTATTCACCGTTTTGAAAACAACGCGCGCACAAAAGAGCTCGAAATGTTTCCGATGTGCAAAACAATACTCACACATGGTGTAAGCTAGCAGCTCCCCCCCCCCCCCCCCCCCCCCAAAATCTATAAAAGTAGCTCGCTCGACTGAAAACAACCAAATTGTACCCTTAGTCGACATGGATTATCTAAGTCAAAACTCTAGTTAAATCGCCCCAAAAAAAGGGTAAAACGAGGTTGCGACGAGTATAAAAACCTACCATACAAAATTGTACCCTTAATCGACATGGATAATCTAAGTCAAAACTCTAGTTAGGACTATTTCTGCATGCCATGCAAACATCGTTTTTTGTCAATACGCGTTTTTCGTTGTTGTGAAATGAGCATTCCAACAGCTCCGGTGTGGCAAAAAATTATTCAATTCGGACAAATCTGAAGCTTTTTACGCAACAATAAAGCAAATTCAAGTGTCACGTCGTCTCATTTTTGCAAGTTTAGACATTTAAGATAACTTCTCGAGTGACCCATGTATTTAGCTCTACAAATTTCTTGCCCATTTGACCTCGATATATCCTAGTTCACTTCACGGCTCCATAGATGCGGCCTGACTCCAAACCATTAAACCACTCGATGAACCAACGTATACGATCGACGTGTCAATATCGTAATCACACTCGATCGGTCACTCACAGCGGAAAGGAATGGAAATAAATAATCCAAGTAGGCGTCGTAGGCCGTACTTGATCGGTCATGAAAGCTGGAGTACGAAAAAGAAATACTCCCAATGAAGTTAAAAATAAAGCCTCCAAGAAAAGATAGCCATGGCTCGGCGGTGGTCAACTGCTGCTGCCCGCGATCGACATGTCCCAATCGGTGTTCCGTCGCCCTGGCCTGGCTCTGAATTCCCGGCGATCCGTTTGTTCGGCCCCCGCGCCGGAAAGAGAGGGGTATGGGCTGCAAGGCACAAGAGTGGCAAGATTCGCCCATTTCCGGGTCATGCAATCAGCTTACGGCGATACAAATGCTTTGTCCTCTCCTTTCCCTCCCCGGGAAATAATTACAGTATCAGTACGTAGTAGTGTCGTTGCTTTGCTTGCTCCGGAAGAGACAAAAATGTGTGACGAGGACTTCTGTTTTCTTCCTTCTGGGTCCCCATTGTTGTTTCTTGTTTGGTTCCGAGAGATGCCTTCTTCAAATGTCATGCCCATTTTCGACCAAGGAACGTCATGAAGCTGGGATTTTTTTTCATAAGCTGAGGCCTGTGGTGACCCAGCGGTTTGTTCGGCCTGGCAATCAGCACAAGACGAAACAAACGCATCTGCATTTTTATTTTTGCACTTGTTGCAGAAATAAATAAATAAACACGAAAACCCTCTGCTCTAGTGCCACTCTTGTCATCACTCCAACACATCATATAGCCGCGGCCCACCGACAGCAAATAAAGCAACCGACATGTCGGCCCCGCTTGCTCCGGACCCGTCAGTCATCCACATTCCAGCGAGCGGCGCGCAGGTCTGGGGCCCTCGCTGTTGGCTGTTCGTGCCGGCGCAGCCGATCCGGCCGGTGGGCCCGCGGTTCCACTCGGCTACACTGCAGCAGCAGCGAAGCGAGCGCCTCCTATCTAATCTAATGGCCGGGATTGAAGACATCCAAGAACTCTAGCCATAATTCCGAACCACTGTGTCGCTCGTCCTCTCTCAAGAAGAACACGGCAAATAAATCGGGCCTTTTCGGTTCTCCCGACGCCACACCAGCCAGAGATTTGATACTGCTCCCTCCGTAGGAGTATTTAATTTTGTTTTGTTTTGACCGGTGGATGAAGCTGCAAGGACGGCCGAGGGGGAGGAGGAGATTCGCCGGCATGGCGGCCTGATGTAGATTTCCCTTTTCTGCGTTCACATCATCTTGCAGAGCTCTGCGCTAGCTGCAGGACTGACTTTCTGATCTGCCAACTGGAGGCCATGCGCGCCGGCCAAACAGGTACTGCTGCTGCTGTCTTTCTTGCTTTTGATTGATGTTTCAATCCTGTTTGCTTTGCCTCCGTGATTGTTCGTGTCCGTGATTGCGATGGATGGATTGCGTGTGGGAGTTTGGTTGTTCTTTGGAGGAGGATGCGAATTGATGCAAGTTTCATGGCAGGTGAGTGATCGTCCCCGTTTGGTGGTGTTGGTGGAGATGAAGGAGGAGAGGTGCCTGGACCCGCAGCTGTGGCACGCCTGCGCGGGCGGCATGGTGCAGATGCCGCCGGCGCGCTCCCGCGTCTACTACTTCCCGCAGGGCCACGCCGAGCACGCCAACGGCGGCGGGGCCGCGGAGCTCGCGGCGGCGGTCGGCCCGCGCCCGCTCCCCGCGCTCGTGCTCTGCTCCGTGGCCGGGGTGCGCTTCCTGGCTGATCCGGAGACGGACGAGGTGTTCGCCAAGATCCGGCTGGTGCCGGTCGGCGCCGCCGCCGGCGAGGCTGCTGGTTCCGGGAGCACGATGGGCTTGGCCCGCTCGGTGGCAGCGACCCGGCCGAGGCGCGCGAGAAGCTCGCCTCCTTCGCCAAGACGCTGACCCAGTCCGACGCCAACAACGGCGGCGGCTTCTCGGTGCCTCGCTACTGCGCCGAGACCATCTTCCCCAAGCTCGACTACAGGGCTGACCCGCCCGTGCAGACCGTGCTCGCCAAGGACGTGCACGGGGAGGTCTGGAAGTTCCGCCACATCTACCGGGGCACGCCGCGCCGGCATTTGCTCACCACGGGATGGAGCACCTTCGTCAACCAGAAGAAGCTCGTCGCGGGGGACTCCATCGTCTTCCTGCGCACCGAGCACGGGGAGCTCTGCGTCGGGATTCGCCGAGCCAAGCGGGTCACCTGCGGCGGCATGGAGTGCGTATCCGGCTGGAACGCACCAGGTTATGGGGGTTCTCGGCGTTCCTCAAGGACGAGGAGAACAAGATGATGAATGGCCCCGGAGGGTATGTGAAGGGCAGGGGAAGGTCAAGATAGCAGACGTCGTCGAGGCGGCCAGCCTTGCGGCCAACGGGCAGCCATTTGAGGTGGTGTACTACCCGAGAGCTAGCACGCCGGAGTTTGTTGTCAAGGCCGCGTCGATGCAGGCTGCCATGAGGATCCACTGGTGCCCTGGCATGAGATTCAAGATGGCGTTTGAGACTGAGGATTCCTCAAGGATTAGCTGGTTTATGGGGACCATATCTTCTGTTCAGGTTGCTGATCCCATCAGATGGCCAAATTCACCGTGGAGACTTCTTCAGGTTTGCTCGATCTGATGATATTCATAGTTGCATTTTATCTTTTTTTATAATGCATAGTTACTTACATTCCATGGAACTGCAATTGATGAATGGACTGCATTAATGACTATCGTTTTGCTGTTCTCAAAGTGTGAACATGACATTAGTGTAAAAACCTCCCACTGAGATGCCTTGATTGGTGGTAGAATTTGAGGTAGCATATAAAATATGTCCAGCATACATTATTTTGCTTTCCCACAGTGTTGCAAGAAGATACTCAAACCCTGTTATCTACGTATTAACCAATGAATTAGTTAAACAGCTGGCTAAGATTTCAGCTGGCCGATGAATTGTTGAACAATCAGCAAAGCTATTAGGGATCCACAAGACCACAAGTGCTAGCTATGAAAGGAAAGGCTTGTGGTCCTCTAGTAGCTTTATTATTGGTCTAAGATTGTCATTTTGCTTGCTCTATAAGTATGTATCTTCTTGTCAATAGTGGGTTCCTAAAATTTCATATTCCTTCTATTTAGCATCCAAATTTGTTCCATTTGTCACCGATGGTTGCTCAAATGTCATACCTTAGTTTCCGGTCTTTAGCGCCCGCCATGAAACATCCAAAAGGCATGGGAATACTTGGCAAACTTCAAACTAGAAGTGGGATTGTTGAGCACACAGCACGGTTAGAAGTGATTAATGCAGATGAGAAGCTACTTGTGTAATGACATTAACCTAGGATAGGGAATAATCGTACATCAATCTAATAAGAAGTACATAATAAAAGGTCAAAACTTTTACCTAAAAAAAGCTACGTCATCTTTCATATTTATTTAGTTGGTCATGTGGACAGTATAAGATGTTATTACAACCATTATACTCCTATATTGGTTGTAGTAACATCTTATATTATGGGACGGAGGGAGTAGTTGAGAACTGGGATCAGGGTCTTCATTGCCAACAGCTTCATTTCTGGTCATTCATATGTTTGAAAGCCCATCTAGCTTCATTTCTGGTCATTCATATGTTTGAAAGCCCATCTATCAAGGCTACATGCTAGTTCTTTCACAGTATTTTCTTACGAGTTTACAGCCAAAATCCTACAGGCACATGAGGTAATGCAACAAAGTAATTTATAGGAAAATTATACTGCATATTTTTTAATAAATACCTTATACCGGTACTGTGAGAAATAAAACTTGAAAGCCCCCCCCCCCCCCCCCCCCCCCCACGCACACAAAAACGTCAAAGCCGATGCTAGTTTTTTCACAATTTTTTCTTATGCTTGTACAGCCAAAATCCTGCAGGCATTTCATGAGTAAATGCAATAAAATAGTTTATAGGAAAATTGAACATGTAATTTAACCAATACCTGATACTGGTACTATGAGTAATAAAACTTCAAGTGTGGGGATTAAATCAATATATCGTCGATGTACTCGAGAATGATCCACGTTTAAACTGCTTGTGATGAAGATACCTGGTCCTCCCTCTACTTGAAAGTACTACCTTACATTTTTCTTGTCTCTGTGATCAGTCCCTTTTCTGTTTGTACCTCAGGAAATAGATGTTGAACTAATGAAATTGGGGGTAGCGAATGGTGTCTTACTAGTAGTGTTTAAGTGAGATATTCGAGGTTAATGTTTGCAACATTAGCATCAGATATAGTAATATGAAAGTGAGTCTTCAATTGTAGTTGGTTGCCTTCATGGAGTTTTACCTCAATGACTGGCAGCAAGTCTGTTTATTGACATGGTTCATGGTTGCGAAATTCTTGCAGGTCGCATGGGATGAACCCGACTTGTTACAGAATGTGAAATGTGTCAATCCATGGCTTGTGGAGCTTGTATCAAGCATTCCACCAATCCATTTGGGACCATTTTCTCCTCCACGAAAAAAGTTACGGGTTCCCCAGCATCCAGATTTCCCATTTGAGGGTCATCTGTTTAATCCCATTTTCCATGGGAACCCACTTGGTCCCAGCAACAGCCCCTTGTGCTGTTACCCGGACAACTCTCCTGCAGGCATACAGGGAGCCAGGCATGCTCAATTTGGTTTACCATTGACAGATCATCAGCTTAATAAGCTGCACCTTGGTCTGTTCCAAGGTGGCGGTTTTAACCGGTTTGACGCTCTAACTCCGTCTTCCCGGATACCCAAGGGATTTGTGATCGGCAGCGCACCAGCCCATGACAGCGTCTCTTGCTTGTTGACGATTGGTACACCACAGAGCACAGAAAAATCTGATGACAGAAAGACACCACACATAATGTTGTTTGGAAAGGCTATTCTTACTGAGCAGCAGATAACTTCAAGTGGATCAAGAGAGACACTTTCCTCTGGTGCTACTGGAAATAGTTCTCCTAATGGCAATGCAATGAAGGCAGGAAACATATCTGATGGTTCTGGTTCATCAATTTGCATTGGGTTTTCATCCCAGGGTCATGAGGCTTCTGACCTTGGATTAGAAGCTGGGCACTGCAAGGTATTTATGGAATCGGAGGATGTTGGTCGCACCATTGACTTGTCAGTGTTTGGTTCATACGAAGAATTGTACGGCCGTCTGTCTGACATGTTTGGAATTGAGAAAGAAGAAATAATAAGCCATCTCCGTTACCGTGACACGGCTGGTACAATTATGCATACTGGTGGATTACCATTCAGGTGAGAAGCCCTCCTTATAATATCTGCAGCATTCTTTAACTCATGTACAGTATATATCTTCATCTTAATGTACTTATATGTAGTAATGTTGCAGTGACATATATCTAATCCATTCTGTACATGTAACAGCGACTTCATGAAAGTAGCACGGAGGCTGACAATTATAGCCGGCGAAAAGGGAAGACTGCCGAAACCCCTCATCGACTGTATGGTTCAGCGGGTGTGATCTATCGACGGATTTGACCATGAATTTCATCAAGAACTCCTAAACCTAGAGCGAAGGACCTATTTTCTATATGTATTTTAGTGTTCACCGGTGCTGTTAAGCAGAACTGTGTCATTAAAACAATCTTGTGGATTGCTTTTTCATATGTATTTGTCCCGCACTGTTGAGCGGTCCTGTGTTAGCTATTTGTTCAACAATCATGTGGATTGCCATCCTGCCCCCTGAGTTTGTCGTTAGGCACTGTGGTAGTGATGTTATTCTCTACGTGGAAGTGCTCCTGAACAAAGTCTTGGACGAATATGCTTGAAATAAAGTAAGTTTTCGGTTTGGTGTGGGAAATAAACTAGTGCCTAGGGACATAATAAATTAACGCATGTGATCAGAGTTTTTGGTGTCATTTTTTCATTTCAGTACATTTTGCCATTGTTGCCTGTGCATCTTAATTAGTCTTTTCTCTGCGTGTTTTTATGGTTGTTTGCGTTCATTCCATTAGTATGAAACTGATGTGTACATCATGGTTTCCGTATGTACTCGCTCAGTTCCCAGTTATAAGATGTCTTAGATATTTTACTATGGACTGAATACGGATTCAAATAAGTAAATCTATACACTAACACGCGTCTAAATACATATGAATCAGAGAAAAGCTGAAACATCTAGTAATATTTTGGAACAGAGATGGTAAAAGATTGGCCCTGAAAAACTGTTTTCTTGATGATTTGGTTGAAACCTCGTGTGCTATGTTAGGAGAGTCCTGGCCATTGTACATGGAGACGAAATCACATGTCATCGTCTGAATCCTGCAAGGGAAATCTTTTTGCAACATGTATGCGCGAAGAAAGAATCTGAATTTCTGGCGCACGTTGACAAGTTTGCAAAGGCAGGCTTGGTAGTACGATGTAGTACCGTCATGTGCTCGTCGTTACTTCCTGGAAAGCTGAAAGTCTTCCCATCTTCATAAATAACTTTAAATCGTCGAACGAGCATCGATGCGACATGATCGAGGCTAGCTTAAGAGCATCTCTAGCAGAACCCGCAAAACGGTCAAACCCGCATAATAATCGCCCAATGCGGATTGAAAACCGCAAAACGGCGGAGAACAGAATCCGCAAATTTACCCAACCCGCAAAAGATTTTGCAGGGCCCCGTGAATCCGCGCCTCCGAACCGAGTTTTCGCGGATTTCGGCGCCGAATCTAGGGGCCCCTGCATTTGGTCAAAGCGGTTGGCGGGTGGGAGTTTTCGCCACGCGTCCTTCCTCTCTTCTTCCCCATCTCGCCGCCGCCGCCAGCGCCGCCGCCTGCGAATCCCTCCCTTTCCCGGCCGCATCTGACGGCGCCCCGCCGCACGCGAGCTGCCCCGGCCGCGGAGGTCCCCTTCCGCCGGTTTCCCCTAGCCGCGTCCGCGGACAACGGAAATCTGCGCCGCCGCCGCCGATCTGCCGGTGAGTCTAATTCCGCTCGATTTCGCTTCGATTTCGGCCGTAGTAGTAGGTAGTGAGTATGCCTTGCCCATTTCAGATGGAGTTGAGCCCGGAGGAAGAGCTCATGCTCTCCGATTCGTCCTCCTCCGACGACTCCGATGTGGAGGCGCTGTTCGCAAGCCGGCGGCAGCAAATGGTGGTCGCCGTCCTCGCCGTCAAGGAGTTTGAGGACTGGTATGTAAAGCGGCGGCAAGGATCCAAGGTTGGCCGGCTTTGCATACCGCGCAACCGCTTCTACGGCAACGAGCTTCTCATGCGCGATTACTTCGCCGAAATCCCGACGTATCCGGCTCACATCTTCCGAAGAAGGTACCGTATGCGCCGCTCTCTTTTCGTGAAGATAGTAGAAGCTTGCGAGGCGAAGTGTCGGTACTTTACCCGTCGCCGGAATGCCGCGGGTTTGATGGGTTTCAGCGCGTACCAGAAGATCTCCGCCGCAATGAGAGTCATTGCCTATGGCGTCCCGGCTGACTATGCCGACGAGTATCATCTTCGTATTGGCGAAGATACTACGATCGAGTCCGTTCGTGTGTTTGCTAAAACAATTATCAAACTCTACGGAAAGATTTATCTTCGGACACCAAACGAAGAAGATACCGTGAGGCTCATGGCGATGAATGAGCCGCGAGGTTGGCCGGGCATGCTAGGTAGTATTGACTGTATGCATTGACTTGGAAGAACTGCCCAAAGGCATGGCATGGACAGTATTGTGGCAGGGGAGGCGATGCAACAATTGTGCTTGAGGCCGTTGCGTCCGAGGATCTATGGATTTGGCATTGCTTTTTTGGTTTGCCGGGCACATGTAATGATATCAATGTGTTGCAAAGGTCTCATCTTCTTCGTAGGCTAGCAAGTGGAGATGCTCCGGCTTGTAACTTCACGGTTAATGGGCATGAATACACAAAGGGTTACTATCTTGCCGATGGTATTTACCCACCTTGGACTACATTCCTGAAGACCATCTCAAATCCAAAAGGCAAGAAGCAAACTGAATTTGCAAAGGCTCAAGAGGCATGCCGAAAGGATATAGAGAGGGCATTTGGTGTCTTGCAATCTAGGTTTGCCATAGTTCGAGGACCAGCTCGTTTTTGGGACAAGAAAACACTCAAAAACATCATGACTTGTTGTGTGATTCTTCACAACATGATCATAGAGGATGAAAGGGGCTTGGACTTGGAGTTGTCCTATGACAATGTTGATAGCCGTGTGAAGCCAGCTAGAAACCCAGACCGCGTCCAAACTTTTCTGCAGACTTACCGTGAGATAGAGGACAAGGACGAACACAACCAGCTGCGGCTAGACCTGGTTGAACACATCTGGCAGCTGCATGGGCAGTAGCTATTTTTTAGTTCATTTGAGCCATGTTTGATTCAAACAATATTGTTATTCTACAACATCTTGTATTGAATTATTGTTTAATTAGTGTGATTCAAACTTTTATTGTAATAAACTATTTGTGAGGATTCATAATATCCTACTATTGTAATATGAATCTTTATAATTTAGGTCTAATTTATTTATCATTCCATTTTTATGATATTCATGCCTATCTTGCTGTTTTTGCAAATGCAGTTTCTGAACGCCGCGCGGCGGAGCAGAACCCGCAAAGTTCTGCTCCGCCGCGCGGCGTTTCGAGCCAAAAAACGCGAGTTGCGCGAACTGCAAAACTGTTTTGCGGGTTCGTGTTTTGCGGGTTCTGCTAGAGATGCTCTAAGCGGCGTAGACCCTATACGCGTGATCCATCTAGTTTTAAGCAGCACGGGGTTATCATGCGCTCAATGCAACCGCAGGGCGTGCAATGGATTTCGCGTCAGAAAACGAAACGACTGTGTAGTATTTGTAGCCGATCCAACCAAAAGCAACCACAAAAGGAAGAGCATCATCGAAGCCTCAACACGCCAAGAACCGTCGAAAAGCTATGGGTCACATTAGTACGAAAACGCCTTTGGCCTCTAGTGGCGTGTGGGGCGGGCCCACTTCAATTCAAGGGTATTCAACTGAATACCCAATTTTTTTGACAAAAAACCAGTCATATGGAGCATATAATCGGTATATATAAGAAGAAAAAAATCAGCAGGACAAGAAGGAGACAACGTATCCAGCATTTCAGCACACATCCGTCCTCCCTCCTCTATGTTGTCCAACTAGCTAGCAGGCCCATTTAGTTCCATGCCTCGATCGCTCGGCCCGGCCACTCCTCGCAGTCAGCATAACACGACTGTCTGTTCGTTGTATCATTCATTCCTCATGTACAACTAGTATTTCCCAATCTGCCAGTTCCGAATTGAATCACGCAACCAGGCAGCCCTAGACGAGCGATGGCCACGCGCGACGGCGGAATCCCGACGCAGGCCGCACTTGTCCTCATCCATCCGCCGCGGCACGGCCAGGCTGCTCGTCGAACCTCCCAGACTCTCTTCGCTGGCTCCCTTGATAGTCCACCAGGGCGTCTGATCCACGGCTGCGCTAGTTGCTTCTTCGTCGCCGGTCGGTCGTGGCCGGGAGTTCCAACAGTAGAGGACTTGAGGTGCTGCAGAAATTATGAAAATTAATCATACAGAATTTGCCCCAAAATTTAGAAGACCTTTTTTTTCAAATTGCATAGGATGCAATTTGTCTGAAACATGAAGAGAAAGTTATCCTCAAATTTGTAAGCTCTCTTAACATTTCGGTATTTTCTGTCCTCCAGATATTTTAAATGTTGTCCCTTTGATATGTTGAAATTTTTATATTTATATGTTGAACAATTTCACGTTATAATTGGTTCTACGAAAATGATATTCTAATCAAACCGTGTAATATCTTCTATATATTATAGTTAGAACCGTATGAATGCATGATGCTCCTATAATCAATTATGCATATAAAAACTAGGCTCGTAAAAACAATATTTTTTTAGTCTTTGAAAATTTGAATACCCACTCTCGAAATCCTGGACCCGCCACCGCGTGTATTGCACTGGTTATATGCTATTTGTGGTCGATCTGCCACTGATTATACGCTAATAACTACTGGTGGTGTACCGTCAACACGCCACTGAAAAAAGGTTACCACTGGGCAGTGGCGTGCCGTAAAATCGCCACCAGTACGTGTTAGTTGTGGCGTGTGGAATTTTTCAGAATTTTAATCAAAATATGCAATTTTTAAGTCGTATTTAAACTACATATTTCATTTAACCGACAAATTAGCATGTTTCACGCCAAATGCTCTTACATTGATTAAAAATATAAAAATTAAATAAACCCTAGAACTAACTAGGGTGGAGATAGCCGGCCATGGCCAATCTTCGACCGAAGGTGGTGGCGGCTTTGGCGGAATGTTCTGCGTCGTCCAATCATGTAGAACCTGGGCGAGCAGCGGCCAACACTTGAGCTCTTCAAGCTCGGCGCTTTCCACAGACTTCTTCACTTGCTTGAGCATGAGGTTGTGCTCGTTGGGGAGCCGGTTCCACCCGTTGATGATGAGTTCCTCGGCCTCCTCCTTCACCATGCGCGGTGTGAGATGAGCGTGCGGCGGCAGTGTGCGCGCGGGAGAGGTCCGGGGAGGAGGCGCGCCCCTTGCCTCCCTTTCGTTTCGTCTTGATTCGAAGTCCGTCCACTTTGGACAATCTGGAACCGGCTCCAACAATGTATAAAAAAGAGCTTCTTGTACACTTCTCGTCACATCAAAAGAGCATCCTTCAACTAGAGAAAAGGCACATGTCAAGTAAATCGAAAATAGAGACTTTTTTTAGATGAATAGAGACTAATTTGAGGATCCTTCAAGTAGATAGGAATTTGAGACCAAAGCATCTTACTTTGTTGTCGTGGGTCTTGTCACTCTCGTTTCTCGTCATAATTTAATCATGACAATCATGAAACTTGTTGCAACCGTCTCGTAGGGTAACCCACCGTTTTTCGATTGCGTTCCCATTGTGCTCAATGTACAAAGCGCCATATAGCGGGTATTCTTTCCTTTCTTTGAGGTCCTTGTGAATCCTATTCCAATATGATTCAAGAGTTTGTTGTGCGCCGGTAGTGTCGTCTTGGCTTATTGCCATCCAAGCATCACACAACAACTCATCCTTCTTCACTACACACAACTTTCCTCTACTACCCCCTTCAGCCTCTTCAAATCATTGCCTTCCTCGAGATCATGCACGTCTACTTGCTCGCCGGCCTCCTCGCCCTGGCCGTCCTCGAGATGGTCGACGTAGGAGTAGGGGCCGTGGATAATGTGATTCATGGCATCAGCGCCCTCGTCTTACGACAAATACGTAGCACAATTTCATGCACACAATGTCGGTCTCACATTTATTTCATGCAAACAAGAGCACAATTAACATTGCCGGACCATAGCCGGCACCATTTATTGCATAATTCAGTTATTGCCGGCGCATCACACATGAAAAGAAAGATACGTACCTCGCCAAGGACGGCCATTCCGTCAAGCATGTTGTCGGCACCATCACCGAACAGCTGCTGCCGGTGAGCCGTTGATAACCCACAAGTATAGGGGATCGCGTGTAGCCTTTTCGATAAGTAAGAGTGTCGAACCCAACGAGGAGCTAAAGGTAGGATAAGTAATCTCTCAAGTTCTATCAACCACTGATACAACTCTACGCACACTAGACGTTTGCATTATCTAGGAAATAAAACTACAATAGCAATACGGGTATGAGAGGTAGCTTTGCAAGATAGTAGATGACAAGAAAGTAAAAGTTAGTGCTGCAGCAATAAAGTACACTAAGTAACACTAAAATAACAGTACCATGAGTGTGGAAAAGTGGTGGTAATTGTGGTGGCTTTGTCCAAGATTAATTAGTGAAGACATCTAGTTCATTGTCTTTGATGCAGTTTTCAATGTGGGAGAGGCTAAATATACATGCACTCCACTACTTGGGATTACAAGTACTATATGATTGGATTGTTAGCAAACATCCGTAAATACTAACAATGCATTAAGATTTCCCCAACCATAGCCTTAAGTTTATGGTCCTCTTACTCCCATACGTGCAACTAACCGGTTTGAGTCCTTAGGTTTCTGTCACTCCGGCAGAACTACGCCCCTTCCTTTGCACATACTACTAACCCTATGGTGTTGATCCATGCGCGCACAAGTATAATGGACACCAAAGGACAGTACCATATCAACATACAACTCTAATGAACCATAGACATTCAACAAAGCAATCGAAAGACAAATAAACTACATAAACATGACATAGATCATAGGATAAATATTATAGCATCAAACACCATGTTTACATAGGACGGTACAGAGGTTTGTGGGAGGATGAACCACTGAATACAAGGAGGAGATGGTGATGGAGATGGCGGTGAAGACGGCGGAGAGGGCAGCGAGAGGCGCAGGGCGGCGCCGGCACCGGCGGTGGCGCAGGGGGCTCCTCCTGCGCCGCCGGTTCCATGGGGAAGCGCCGCCCCTTAGCCCCCTTCCTTCATGGCTTATTGGGAGCCCTCCCCCATGGAGATGGGATCCATGGGGGAGGCAAAAACGTGGCTTTGGTGGCTGGAAATTCGTGGGTGGAGGAGTCCTCCACGAATTAGGTTTCCTCCCTTTATATATCTTCTCGGATTTCCGTCATCCCCTTTTAGGGTTCCACCAAAACGGGCCTCCAGGCCGCGTCCGAACTCCGATTGGGCTGATCTCGGGTTTAAAATCTTCGTATGGAAAATTGTGACAACTTTCGTAACAGCCAGGTCTCCATATAACGTCATCTTCGAGGGTCAAACTGGCAATCTTCGTAAAAAGTTCTCAGACAGATTTCAGGAAAGTCCCAATTCGACTCCAACAAGGTTTCCTCTTGTATTCTTGATAATTTCTACACATCAAAGAGTAAAACAAGAACATTGTGCACTTTTACAACTATTAGTAGGTTAGTCCAAATAAATAATAAACTTAATATAAAACAAGTGCTCAAAGCATAAAAATGGCATGAAACAATCAAAAATTATAGATACGTTTTGGACGTATCAGCCGTCGGTGTGCCGTTCGTGCCTGCTGATCGACGCAGCACGGCTGACGTCCTTGTTGAGGTTGATGCCGATGGCGCCCTTGCAGGGGGCGTCCGGGTTGACGTCGAGCCAAAAGATTTGCCTCATCTCATTAATTAAGAAGAAAGTCTAGAGGTTACATAACATAAAAACGAGCGAAAATTTGAGAGGCCAATAAGGCCAAAAACAAAAGTCTACTCTCGCGACAAGATTGAACACAAATGTTTCGTCCCCACCGTGCTCCACAAAGCCGCTTCGGATTTGATTCGAGACATGATCACGACAGCCAATTTTCGTGGACCCTTTTCTCTTCTAGTTTTGTTTATTTGATTATCTTTTGTTTGATTTGATGACCACCGAAGCCCTGGGGTTAATCGTGTGGGATGAAATTCAACATAAATATATTAACTAGGAAAACTCGCACGGGCCGATCGATCAAGCACACTTTGTATTGGCAAAATTTGGTAAATATTTTTAGCATAAAACGCTCTTTTATCGGGGGGAAATTTGAGGAATGTCCAGCAACCCGATACCAGACACTTTTTCAGAACTGGCAGACAATATCGAGGGCGGGTGGGCGGCTGTGGAGATGCTCGGGTACTGCATTCGAATGAGTATTAGTTTTTTCATTTTGGGAAACACGAGTCTTATTTTTTGTTTTTGGGGGTCGAATCTTAGGTTGGGCCGTTTTTTATTACTCCCTCCGATCCTACAAGAGTGACCTGAAAAGTGAGCTAGCTCCGTATAAATTTGCCTAAAAGCTTCCGAACGCGCGTGCGTTATCTCGTCGAGCCGAACGGCCGGCTGCGTGTCGCACGA
The DNA here is from genome assembly GCA_947311845.1 of Poa pratensis. NCBI lineage: Eukaryota > Viridiplantae > Streptophyta > Magnoliopsida > Poales > Poaceae > Poa > Poa pratensis. The sequence continues at coordinate 5,114,202 of CAMZMU010000038.1, forward strand.
TCCCACCCTAGTACTCTGGAAGAGCTCCTGTGGGCGGTGGTGGCCGCCGGAACCACCTACTTCAACGCGTCCCGCCGACGCAACTCATGCGCGCGGCCACCACTGGGAATACCGCCGCCGCGCGGCTCCTTGTCGACGCCGGTGCGCCCTGGAACGCTCTCCCTTCAGGTCGCGACGCTAGCGGCCGTGGAGCTCGGCCGGACGCTAGCGAGAGGAGAGGCGGCCGGGACGGGGAGCTAGGGGAGATCCGCGGCGGAGGCCGGGCAGGGTGGCGGCGGGGGAAGGTCCGCCGCGAGGGTAGGGCTGGGCGACAGGAGGCAGGCCACGCGGAGGCCGGCGCTCCTTGAGTCCGTCGCCCCGGGCCCGCCCCGGTTGCGGATCGATTCAGCCAGAGGCAACGGCGACCGGCTCCAAGGCGACCTCGTCGCGTGGTTTTGGGTAGCCGAAGACCAACTGCCATGGGCAGCACCCTTCGGCGACGTGATTCTTCAGGCTGTAGAGTTACAGGAAAGGTCAAACTACCTTATCTCTTCGGCCACTTTTGCAAGAAGACCCCTGAATTAGCAATAATTTGTAGAACATGCCACAAGCTTTTGGAGAGGATAATGGACGTGTGTTGGTCTGTTGGATGAAAGAATGTGTGTTGCAGAATGGGCTGGAATATTGCTACATGTCAATATAGCCGATGTTTTGCCGCTGTTTTGAAGTCGCCTCATTGTATATTAAAGTTATTTTCCCCGGCTATGAAAGTTGCCTCGGTGCACACAAAAGTTGTTTCAACTCGTGCCAATCTTGTTTTTAGTTGTTGTGGAATTGCTTATCACTATTATGAAGTTGTCTCATCGCAAACCCAATTTTCCTACCGCTATTGTGAAGTTGTTTTCCCTCACACAAAAGTTGCCTATCAACATTGTCTGAAGTTGACTATCGAAGATGCCCACTGAAGTTTCCTACCAAAGTCACCTACAAATATTGTTGGTGTTGCTTCATCGCACACCAAAATTGCTTCGTTTCGTACCGAGTTTACTTTATATGTTGTAAAATTGCCTACCGACGTTGTCATGTTGTTTCATCACACATCAAAATTGCTTCGCCTCGTATCAAATGCAGTTGTAGAATTGCCTACGTTGTTTTAAATCTAGTCTCTTGGTCATGCATAGTGCAACAAAGTTGCTTTGTCGTGAACAATAGTTGTTTTACTCGTTTCGAAGTTGCCCAATACTATTCTGAAGTTGCCAATTTCATAAGAGCGGTAAACTTCAGAACAACGGTTAACAACTTTGGGGTGCATTGAAACAATTTCGCAACAAAGGTAAGCAATTTTGGTGTGCGCTGAGGCAACTTCAGAACAACGGTATGCAACTACACAACAACTAAAATCAACTTTGACAGGAGGTGAAGCAATTTTGGTGCGCTGAGGCAACTTCACTACGACGATAAGTAATTTTGGTGCGCAATTAGACAATTTCACAACAACGATAAGCAACTTCACGACAACTAAAAACATTTTTGGTAGAAGCAACTAATATATGGAGTTAGGCAACAAATTTATAAAGTTGAGTAAATATTAGAATATTTTAGGCAACTAATATATGGAGTTAGGCAACAAATTTATAAAGTTGAGCAAAAATTAGAATATTTCAGGCAACAAATTGGTAACATTAAGCAACTAATATATAGAACTAGGCAACAAATTGTGGAATTGCTTTTTGCTGTTATGAATTTCCCTCCTGATATAGCAAAAATTAGAATATTTTAGGCAACTAATATATGGACCGCTAGATACGAGGTCCTCCCACCGTAGGTGCACATGTTCGAATGGATTCCCGGTGCACCTCCCAAAATGAGTAATGGACTTCCCGTCACTGTCGCGCTAGAGTTCCAGAGCACCTCTCGCCTCTCGGGACTTTCTGAACTTCCCGCGAAACGTCGGCCGTAATCGGTGTGGGCCGCTATTCTTACGTTAACCAAGTCTTAGCGATGTCGACAACTTCGTAAAATATGTTTCGACTCGTATCGGTGTTCCAAAGTTGCCTACCGTTGTGCTCCAGGCAACTAAGTAGTGTTTTATGCATTTCAGGCAACTAAGTAGTGTTTTCATGCAATTAATTAACGTTTTCAGGCAAGTTTAAATAACTGTTTAGGCATTTTTGAGTTATGATAGTAGGAAATTATGCAGTGTGATTTGCTTCTTCAAGAATTTTTTTAGGCAACTAAAATCATAATTAAAGCAATTTAATTGTTGAGTGGATTTTTTAGGCAACTTAAACAACTTTCTTACCGTTGCTTTTAATTTTCTGTAGCGTTGTTATGAAATTGCCTATCGAACACCAAAGTTAGTTCGCATCGTACCCAAGTTGATTTTATTTTTTGTTGTGGAGTTGCTTACCTCCGTTATAAAGTTGCCTCATCGTATACCAAAATTGATCCATAGAATAACAGAGTTGATTTTAACTATTTTGGAGTTGCTTACCGATGTTTGTCAATTTGTTTTGTGACGCACCACACTTGCTTTTCAAAAAGAAATTAGTACATAACTAACTATTATTTTTGTGAAGTCGTCACATGTTGTCAAAAAATTGCGTACCATTGTTTTGAATCTAGTGTTTTCGTCGTGCACAAAGTTGCTTCGTAGCGCACCAGAGTTGCTTCATCGCGAACAAAATTTGCTTGGAAAAATATGTTACTTCAGCGCCCAGAAATGTTGTTTCGGCGCCTATAAATGTTGCTTCGACGCTCACAGATGTTACTCATCGCCCACAAATGTTGATTCGACGCCAACAAATATTGTTTCGGTGCCTACAAATGTTGTTTCGTCGCCAATAAAAGTTGTTTCGTAGCCCACAAAAGTTGCTTTGTCTCCCACAAATGTTGCTTCATCGACCATAAAAGTTGCTTGGTCTGCCACAAATGTTGCTTCGTCGCCCACAAAAGTTGCTTCGTCACCCACAAAAGTTGCTTTGTTTCCTACAAATGATGCTTCGATATCCACAAAAGTTGCTTTATCGTCCACAATGTTGCTTTGGCGCCAGCACACCACGACGAGAGTGACATCCACCATGAGGCCGAGACACCAACTGGGAGTTCCAGGTCCTCGGTGAGCGCGGGGAGACGACCAGGAGCGCCTTGTGGTCGATCGGCGACGTCGGGCTCCGCTCGGACTCGCCGGCATCCGTGGACCACTTCGCGGCGGCGAGTCCGACGATTAGTCGTGGCACAACGAAGAGTGCACCACCGACACCACGGGGCCTGGCATCTCCTCGGTCGCCCCCCAACGGAGCCTGGGCCTTGGCTCGACACCATCCTCCACAGCATCGCCGAAAATGTTGCTTCGTCTCCTACAAAAGTCGATTCGCCGCCCATAAAAAGTAGCTTCATAGCCTAAATATCTTGCTTCGATGCTCACAAAATTGCTTCGGCGGCCAAATATAGAGGAAGTTCGCTTGGGGGGGGGGGGGGGGGGGGGAGTTGGCGTCGGCGCCATCTCGATCGGGGCCTCGAGGAAAACACGTATAGGCAAATATGATGGGTGTGCCATGAAGCAACATCAGAATATCGTTAGGCAACTTTAAATGAAATGAAAGCAAATTTGGTACGAGGTGAAAGAGCTTTGATGTGCTATGAAGCAAACATCTTAATATCGTTAGACAACTTCATAACAAATAAAAACAAATTTGGTATGAGGAGAAGCGACTTTGGTGTGCGATGAAGCAAAATCACACAATATCGGTAGACAATTTCACAATAAACAAAAAACAGATTTGGTATGAGACGAAACAATTTTGGTGTGCGGATAAAGCAACATCACAATATCAATAGACACTATCACAACGTAATTATCGCTTTTACGAGGAGAAGCAACCTTGGTTGTGTGATGAACCAACGTCATAATATCAATAGCCAACTTCACAACAAATAAAAGTAAAATTGGGACGAAGCAAAGCAATTTTGGTGAGCCACAAAGCAACATCTTTGTAGCGTTATGCAACAATCTGACAAAATAAACAACAACTCATTAGAAACATGTTGGGCGGAATCTAAACTAGCCCACTCTTTCCCTCTCTGCCACTCTCACGTATGGCCCAATCAAGGCCCATCTGCAACCTTGGTCGTCTTCCCCAGGCAGCCATTTGCGGTAGTTCTTCTAGGCAAAAAAGGCTTACTCCGGCCGCAATTCCTCTGCCACTGCTATTCATCAGGGCGCGCCGCCTCCTCCCGGCCACCCAGGCACGCCGCCCTTCTGTGTATTCCCCGCGGCGACTGCGCCATGGCTAGGAGCAGCAGCTCGGGGGCAGCAGGAACGACGGCTGGGGCTGCCCGCAGTCTTGGCAGCATTGGAGATCTCGTTCACCGGCGCGAGGATCTGGGGGTGCGGGCGCTCGGTGATGCTCCTCCGGCGCAGGAATCCGCGCAGGGCTGCCGCGCCTTCCTCCTCCCACGAAGCTTGTCGACCCCTTCTACCGAACCGAGCTCTGGCACCGCTCGGAGGACCACCGCGTCGGGGAACCGCTCCTCTCCGTACAACCCGGTACTCCGGCGCTCTGGGGCCACCCCTCCCTGCGCCGACGACGGGGAAGTCCCGGTGGGTAGCCTGGGGCGCCGTGATTTGGGCGGCACCGGAGCTAGCTAGGGAAGGATGGCCCTGGGCGGCGCCGGAGCTAGGGGTGATGGGCGAGTGGACTCCGTGGTGGCAGCAGGTCGCGGAGCCTTCCGCGGCGGTGAGGAGCATGGAAATCAGAAGGCAGGGGAAAGGCAGAGATCACTTTCCTCTTTGGTCACGTGGGGGGACAAATCCTTGCCTTTTTGGACCGGCCGTTCGGTTCGCCGAACCAACGCGCGGCCGTTATGTAGTAGACGCGTCCATAAATTTGTACACAGCACACAACACTTAAATAGGATCAGAACGAGCAGTAGTGTAACAGATCTGGCATTTTTTTCTACTCATGCTGGCCCGGTAGAGAGGCAGTACGCAATCATACGGTTCATGGGCCGCCTTCTTCCTATGACTTATGGGCCGCCATCCAGTTTTGATTTACTGGACTGGGACGAATTTATCCCGGCCGGTTACGAATCCACTGCACTGAAATGGAGTATTAGATCCGCTAAAAAAAGGAGCATTAGATTCAGTTCGACACAGGCGGTACTGCGGTAGCCATGACCGACTGAGCAGTATGGTCCAACTCCGGTGTACACTCATGTTCAATGTTAGTGAGAGTGTCGCCGCTGCTGCGAATGAAAAATGAAACGATCTCACGTCAAATCTGGCAAAAAAACAACGATTCTATAAGCACGAGAGAATGACAAACTGGCAGACGCAAGCCATCATGGCCCGTTGGCCTTAGGGCACCTCCAACGGCGGCCCGCATACGGACAGGGCCTGTCCTAATCTGTCCTTCCGGACAGAGGAGCTGCTCCAACGGGGCACCGCATACGGACAAATGTCCGGGGCGGACATATTTTTTGCCCAAACCTGACCCAGTTTGGTCCACGTTTGGGGTTGTCCGCTGTCCGGTTTTATCTGTCCCTGTCCGTCCCTTGTGTCCGCTTGGCCACTGGCAGCCACACATCTCAGATTCCCCACCTACCACGCTTTCTCCCTCCTCTATCTCACCACAGCCCCATGTCCTTCTCCGACGGCGTCGAGGAGAGCTGCAGCCGGTCCTTCTCCGCCGGCGCCGTACTCCGCGACTGCGAGTTGGTGCCCAGTCTCGTCCTCGTCCTGGGCGACGCCGTGCAGCTCCACGTCGATGCACGGCTCTAGGAGGCCCTCCCCGTGCTGCCGCCGCCCCAACTCCCTACGCGATGTCCTCTTCCAAGCGCGCCACCGCTCATCCTCTCCTTGTGCATCTTGATTTGTCCCGTCCGATTTCAGCTGATGCTACCTAGCTAGCGGATCCAAAGCGCCTTCGGTCGCTCGATTTGCAGAAATATTTGATGTACAGAAAACGATTATTTGCTGTTTTCGTTGCTATGCTACTTCTTCCTCTCTGTCCGGGGCAAAATATGCGGGGTGCCGTTGGGGGTAGTGGCCGGACAGTCCAGGACGGACACCCCAAATCCACCCCAAACGGGCAAAATCAGTCCGTTTTTGGTGTCCGTATGCGGAGGACCATTGGAGGTGCCCTTAGCTGAGCACACAGTTCGTTATGCGTCGTCTTCACCATACATCTCGTGCCGGAAGGGAAGGTAGATTGAATTCTCTCTAGGTCTCCGGCGTGCTGCCGGACTAGCGAGAAGGACAGGCAGTTGACAACTTTTTTTTGAAACGGGGGCAAAAGCTTTGCCCCTTATATTAATTAAGCAGAAGGTGCCCGGTTTATTATCGGAAGAAACCGGGCGAAAACCATACAACAACACAACCCCACACACAACCTCGAGAACAACTAGAGCCAAGCTCCAAACACCACTCCGCAACGAGCCGGTCAGACATCCACCCATACCGGAGAGAAGAAGCCGTAACTGCTAAGGGAGGAGCAGATACGGGACGCTCCAACATAGACGAAAGCGACGAACCCACCAGGAGCCCCGACGACGATCAACACCGTGAGCAACCTTGTCGCCCACACGACACAAGGTGGAGCACCCGCGATGTTGCAGAAAACTCGGAGCCGCCGCCCCGACATCCACCTCCGTCACGCCCAGCGCAATCCACCTGCACCACCTTCCGGGGCCGCCGCCCCGACATGCCACCGCTCGCACCCCGAGCTGCAACGCCGCACGACCTAGTTGCCCGCAGCCCAAACTGCTCAGAGCAACTACCCGCAGACCACGGCCGCCACACCACGTCCGAGGCCGCTGCCTCGACATACTGAAGATCGCCCCTCGCTGGGACGCATCGACCGAGCCGACAACCTTGCTGCACTGACAGCTCAAGATATGCCACCCAAGCCATGACGAGTTGCGGCCCTGCCTCATAGCGCCACCACTCGCGATGGACCCCGAGGCCGCCGCCTCGGCACACAAGCACAACCTCTCGGGGCCGCTGCCCCGACATCCACCACACCATCGACGAGAGAGACGAGCATAGCAGCCACTTGTAGACTCCCCAAAGCGATGCCTCCAAGGAGGTAGTGACGTAACGACACCATCGCCCTGCTTCGGCAAGCGAAAGCATGGGATTTCTCCCGGAGAGCCGCAACCCACGGAGGTGAGAACGGAGCTCTACGACAACGCCTCCAAGAAGGCACACGACGCCGGGGCGCCGCCGTTGTCGGCCTCGACCAAAGGTCAAAGCTAGACTTTTGCCTAGTGCTCTGTCACGACCTCACGAAGTGGGCAAACAAGCAACCAGCAGCAAAATCAACTCCAGGATTCCTCCAAGGCTCCACCCTCCTCGCCGTGCAGCACCGGTACCAGCACCTCACGCCGCACCGAACACCACGACCCCAACATCCAGCCGCGCTGCCATGAGCAGCACCCCTCGCCGCGGCGCCGCCGCGCCGCCGTCCCCTGTCCAAGAACTCTCCGCCACCTCTAGGAGCCCCCAAAGCCACAACGCAGCTCCCAGCCCGCCGCCCCGGCCACACCAACTCCTCGTGCCGCCACCGAGCCACAGCGCGCCGCCGGCCTGGGACGCACAACCCACTGGCGAGCGCCCCGCCGTCGGGCCCGCCCGCGCCCAGATCCAGCCCTCACGGGCCCATCGCGCCCGCGCCGCACAGCCGCGTCGCCGATCCGCCACCCTCGAGGCCAGGTCGGCGCGCCCCACCGCAGCAGAACTGCGTCCCCGGAGCCGCCGCTCCGGCGTGCCTGTGCCGGCGACCCGCCATCGCCGCCCCCAGCCGGGCCCGGCGTCCGCCCGCGACGAAGGAAAGGCAGAATCACCCCCGGTGCCAGTTGTATGGCAGCAGGGAGCGCCGCCGCCGCCGCCGCGGCCCAGGCCGGCGGCAGCAGCGGCGAGGGTGGCGTGGAGGGGAGCGGCTGGTGGCGGCGCGAGTGTGGCGCCCCGGTCAGAGTCCCCGGTTTTTCGCAGTTGACAACTTTGACGTCGTTGTTCTAGGCTTCTAGCAAAGTGTCTGTGCAATGTATTTCTACTTTTGTACTGTTTGTATACAGCCATACAGGCGTACCAGTGCTGCTTCTACTGGTACTTCTATTGCTGGAGTGCAAAAGCAGACGACCGGTTATTTCTTCTCTTCTACTTCGTTAGGTTGGACGCATGTTAGTCACAACTCACAAGATTGTAAAATACTACTGTCTGTTTAAAATTATGGGCTACGTGATCTAAAAATATATGAAGCAGTGTACCTTCGCATATTGCTTTCAAGGAATGAAGAATAAACAATGGTCCATTCTTGGCTTCCAAGGTTCCAATTATCTGTATATACCTTAGCCATGGCCCATGGTTGGATGGGTCCTAGGATTCTTTTGACATGGCTACCCTACCCAGTGCTACGTGCATGCACCACCACTCGATCGATCGCCATGGATGCGTGTGTAGCAATCAAAGGCGAGGCATGCCTGCATATATGGGGCAGATCATAGAGAAGACAAAACTCAAAAGGAAATGTAGCTCTTCTTAGTCATCAGGGTACCCTGCAATCAAAGGTGAAAGGCTGGAGGGTCCCTCTGAGATAGTGAGAGATGGCCAAAAGGGAAAGGAGAAGAAGAATATGTGTTGTGAGAGAAAGAATTTTGTTTCCGGTTCTTGGAATGCAGTGCATCGGACAATTCATATAGCTAGGAAAGCATGCATCAGGCCATGAATGGTCTCTAGCAGTTAGGGTTCCCACTCTTCGAAAAGGGGACTGATCGTTAAAAGTAGGAAAAGTCAACTATTAAATGAGCTATTTTTCTTTTATGTTCTTTGAAAGAGGTATACCGACCGGGTCAGAGACCAAAATATGTCTAATATTGATAGTTATTCTCCTCATAAGTCAATTGCGGAATATCTTGGATGGCCCGTTCGTCCATCGTAATATTATTTGGAGTCGATTCCCCAAACAATTTTTTGTAATATTCGGATATGTAGGTTTTTAAATTTTCCTCGCCTACAATGGTTCCTTCGTCTTGCTCTAGATGGAAAATTCTCTTTTTCCTATGTTTACCGTTGGTGATAAGATAGAAATATTTTGTATTATTACCACCTTTCTGAATGTATTTAACTTTTGACCATTGTGCCCATTTTGTCACCTCATCAAGATGGAGGCTACAAATTCGATCATTTGCTTCTCTCAAGGCGTCCCGCTCAGACACGGTGAGAGGAGTAGTTTCTGCTTTAATATCTAGTTCATCAATAATTTTCAACCACCTTTATTTTTCTTTTTTATATTTCCCACTTTGATTCTTAGCCCACCCTTTAAGAAAACGACGTAAATATCTTATTTTATTTTGCCACACCTCTATAGGTGTATTCCCTTTAGCAAAAACAGCCCACTCGGCTGCTACCATCTCATAAAAACCTTCTAATCTAAGACATGAAAGTTCGAATGAGAATCATGCTTTGTTTCCTAAATGAGCATGTGCCCCTGTATCCACAAATAGAGGGGTATGATATGATCCTGCACGAGTTAAGTCTTGCACTGTAACCAATAGAAATTTTTGTTCCCATCCAACAGTAGCAAGCACCCTGTCTAGTTTGTTATAGGTGGGATTTTCTCTTCTATTAGCTCATGTATACTGTCGACCCGAAAGTTCAATCTCTTTTAAATCTAAACTCTCTATAATAGCATTAAACATAATATGCCATCTTGGGTTGTAATTGTCATTGTTCTTGTATTCAGGTTTTCGTATTATATTATAATCCCCACCCACCAACATTAGCAGTGGTTCATTTTCACATAGACGAACTAAAAACTGTGGTTTTTTATCATCTTGGGCTGCACCATAGACAGACACCAAAACCCACTCAAAGCATCACTTTTTTTACTTTATGTAAAGTTTAACACAGAAATCTCCCACATCAACATTTTTGACTTGAAGAGTAGCCGTGTTTATCCCAATTAGCATAGACATAGCTGATTCAGTGAATGCATCACATTCATTCCCGGCTAAGGACAGTGTGCAATATGCATGGTCACGGTAGGGGTGCCATTTGTCGTGCCTGGACCATGCATGCCTTAAACGCATTGATGTTGAAGGCGATCAACGTGTCCATATACGGCGTATGCGTACGCCAATACGATGAACCCGATGACAAGATCTCTCGGTATGTCCGATCGCTTTGTGGGTTGTGCACTACAACGTACAGAAAATGTTGATTATTTCCTTGCTATTATTAACCGCTGCATATACATACTCACTCCGTCCAGAAAATGATGTCTTACATTTGTCTAGATTCGATGTATGTAGATATATTTTAGTGTACACATACATCCGAATTTAGATATATGTAAGACATCAGGTAGTTTATTTTATTCTGGTTGAAAAGGCTCGAAGAAACTAGCTTTGAAAACATGGTGAGATTTGAGGACAAGGGGGGCCCCTGGTGGAGGATTGATAATTCAAAGCATGGACGAACAGAAACTTGGAAAACATGAAAGGAAGCATCAAGGGCCCTACAATGTTGGGTGGTTTGCTTAGATCCGTCCATCTTTTCCTTTTTCTTTCAAGAAGTGTGGGTAAGACCAACTTTGATCGAGCTACAAATCACATGCTCCACGTACGGAGAAAAATGCATAGAGGCTGCCGCGAATGCATCCTCGGGTGAGGAAGAAGAAGGGAGAAGAAAAGATTGGGATCGACAATGGCGTGAAAGGAGATTGGATGCAGGGGAATGTTTTTGTCCAAGGACAGAGACAGAGGGGTCCAAGAGCAAAGATAGACATGCTGAGACCACCTGATCCCCATGTGGCTCCGGCTGGGAGGAGCTGCGCTGGCTAACCACCACTCCGGTCGCTTTCGTCTTAATTTTGCCGGCCTCCGTAACCTCGATGCGTATACGTGAGTACCACCTTTTCTTTTCTACTACTAGGAGTAGGATGGATCGATAGCTGAGAGCAAAAAAAAGTCGGACCCACGCTCGTGTGCAAACTTTAACTAAGCTGGTCGACACTGGTTACTTTTCTCGCGTGATCGACACCGTGGGATAACATAGTACTACCACCAGTGTTCTTCCCCTGGCTGCTGGCCCATCACCAGCACCGCATGCTCCCCATCTTCTTCTCTCTCTCTGCATGCATCGGACAAGTTGTTCTTGCATGCTTCGCTCTCTATTTTGGCTTGCTGTTGCAAGTCTACACCACAGACTCTTCCCTGTGTCGGTTGTTATCATTTTCACCTTTTCTTCCTCCTCGCTCCTAGTGTAGGCTCCTGGCTGCCGAGTGGTTTTTCCTTGCTTCAACTTTACTCCTACAAGCGGCAGGAACAGCCGGGGGAACCGCCCACCTCGCCGTCCCACTGGCACTGTACAGTATACACACGTCACTCTCTATTTTCAAGTTAAATTCTTTTTTTGCGAGAAAACTTCTAATCTATTCAGCAACTATCAAGCTAGTACAAAGAATATAAGAAGTAACAAAAATTACATACAGATCCGTAGACCACCTAGCGACGACTATAAGCCCTGAAGCGAGCCGAAGGCACGCCGCTGTCATCACCCCTCCCTCATCAAAGCCGGACAAACTTTGTTGTAGTAAACAGTCGGGAAGTCGTCGTGCTAAGGCCCCACAAGACCAGCGCACCAGACGAGTAACCGTCGCCGATAAAGAGAAGCGTAGATCGGAAGAATCCAACCTGTAGACAAACGAGCACATACGAACGACGACCGGATCCAATGGGATCTGTCGAAGACAAACACTGACCGAATCCCACGAGATTCGCCGGAGACACGCCTTCACATGCCCTCCAACGATGCTAGATGCACCGCCAAAACAGGGGCTAGGCGGGGAAAACTTTATTCCATCACCAGGTAGTTGCCGCCTCGCCTCCCTGAGTAAGACACAAAATCTAGAAAAACACAAGAAAACACATAAACACCCGAGCCCTCCCGCTGAAAGTGCATGTGTTGCCCCATGCGTGGTTTTGATAATTAATGACAATTCTTATGGACTAATGTTTGCATTGAGATATTCTTGTAGATCTTATCCATAGGAAAACTTTGGATTCATGTGTTGGACTCTAGAAGATTACATAATAATCAATGTTCTACTCAAGGGTTTATATGAAGAATGGTCATGTGTAGAGTTGAGCATGATTGCAAGTTCAAGAGAAGCATCTCGAAGAAATCCTATGCTTGAAGCTTGCCACCCTTTTGGAGATATTGGTCAAGTGAAGATGTGCTTATGAGAGGCTCTCCCACATTGGTGTATGGGGAGCAACATTTGAAGTCTTCATCAAGCATGTGCTAGCAAGCACAATCGAAAGGTGTTCCAACTTGAGGGAGTCAGATTGTCATCATCTAGCTCAAGTGGAATGCGCAAGGCAAAGGTATGATCTTGGTAGGGTTTCTATTTTACCGGTCTCATGGTGTTAGTGGGAGACCGGGTTATAGGATAGACGGCGTACTATCAAGAGGGGCTCTCAAGTGAGTAACTTGATCGCATCTTTGTGGAGAGCTCAAACATTTGCATACTTGGCATATCATCTTTCTTGGTTCTTATTTGGCTTTTATCCATGTGAGAATTTAGAGGTTGTGTTCATCTTCGTACCAAGCTCTAGTTCATCAAAAACGGATTTCATATGCATATCTTGTTGCGTTTTTTATATTGGAGCTTTTACCGGCTTATCTTTTCTAGAGAGGTCAAACTCTCTCCTTGTGGTTTTGTCCTCACATGATGGACTATGATGTGTATATGCATGATCTTGTAGGGCTTGTGATTATCTTCGAAACAAGCCCAAGATCATAAAAAACGGATTCTTGATGAATATCTTGTTGAGTTTTGATGTTGGAGAATTTACCGGTTGTTCTTTTATAGAGAAGGTTTACCTTTCTACATTTGGTTTTATGCTCCATTGTTGGACTATGATGTTTCTCTGCATGATCTTACAGTGCTCCTTGTGGTGATTCCAACGAGCCCAAGAATATCGAAAACGGAGTTCGTATGCTCAAGATATCTTCGTTTTCGTGTTCGGTGTTGCTGCAGATTTTTCCTAGCCGAGTCTCCGGTCCCAGAAAGGAGTCTTCGGTCTGCGCGTTTCGTTTTTCGTCCCCGACGGCGCTTGTGGTATAGGGGTCCGGAGGAGGACCGGAAATGCCCGGAGTCTCCGGGCAGGCCGGAGTCTCCGGGGTTAATTTTCCTGCAACGGCTCTTTTTTTAGGGACCTATAAAAAGGCCCCCTTCTTCCCCAAAGCAACCAGCTTTTCAAGCACGTTTTCCCCCTCTCTCTCCTTCATTGTTTACCTTGGAAAGCTTGCCTCTCCCTTTCCTCCCATGATTCTTGCATATCTTCAAGGGAAAAGAGAGAGGAGATATAGATCTACATTTCCACCAATCCATCTCTCCTCTAAGTGAGGGGAACCTAATAGATCTTGATCTTGGAGTTCTTGGTGTTTCTCCTACTTTGTTCTTCCTCTCTTCGCCCCAGAAGCATTAGTTGCTTTTGGTGGGATTGGAGTGATTTGAGCACTTGTGCTCGTGCCATTGCTTTGGCATCGGTTTGTGCTCTCCACGAGGATTCGTGGAAGTTGAAAGCTTGTGAACTTGTTACTCTTGGGTCTTTGGACCCTGGACGCCTTTGTGGTGGTTGAGACCTTGTGTGGTCACTTGTAGCTGTTAGGGAGCCCGCAATTCGGTTGTGGGTGTGTGCCCCGGATCGTTGTTGTAAAGGATCCGGTTTCCGCCTAGAAGGATTCCGATAGTGGAAGATGAACCAATCCTTTGTGGTGCGGTTCATCGGAGAATAGGGTGAGCCTTTGTGGCGTTGAGATCGACCTTTGTGGTGCCTCACACCTCTCCAACGAGACGTACTCCCCTAAAAAGGAGGAACTCAGGAATACATCCTCGTCTCCGCGTGCCTCGATTATTTCTATACCCGAGCTCTTTACTTATGCACTTTACATTGTGATAGCCTTCGTGTTTGAAGTATTCTATTGCTATCACCTTGTTACTTGTCTTGCCTAGCATAAGTTGTTGGTGCACATAGGTGAGCCTAGTTTATTTAGGTTGTTGGCTTGTTAATTTAAGCACCTAGTTTTATTCCGCAATTATCAAGTCTAAACCAAAAAGTTTTAATCGCCTATTCACCCCCCCCCCCTAGGCGACATCCTTGTCCTTTCACCCGCCAGCATGGACCGGGATCCACCGTGCCCCCATGGCCCTAAGGCCACAAGACATGAGGCATGTCACCGATGGCGCTGGTGGGAGGCAGAAAGCCCTAATCGCCCGGTCTCGTCAAGAGCGTTGCGAAGGGGTACGTAAGATTCGTGCTATTTTTTCAAGTTAAATTCATCGACGAACATAATGCCCGCTAAAAAAAATTTGTGTTTCAAATCTAAAAGTGTTGAATGCCGGGTCGAGTTGAAGCCAGCCAAACCGTGTCGCGGCACGGGGCGCAGCAATGCTCCAAGAGTTTTCATTTTTTTTTTTACCGGGGTCGGTCTCCGGAAGGACCGAGAAGCTTTCATTCACTCGTCAGTGGAATTACAATCTTATGTCTACAGGAAATATGACCATCTATATCGAAAGATACTAGTGGATCTCTCTCTATGCAAAAAGGGTAGAAAAGTGG